>JAQZBX010096239.1:0-11824 GCA_029593785.1 Cabassous unicinctus
GTTTTCAGGAGATAACTCTTAGGCAATATATATTACTAGGGATATTAGTCTGCCAAAATAGTGCTGATGCAAAGTAACAGAAATCTGTTGGATTTTAAAAAGGATATTTGTTTGGGGTAAAGTCTTACAGTTGCAAGGCCATAAAAAGTCCAAATCAAGGTTGATTTCTCACAAAAGTCAGTTGCCATGTGTTGAAGAAAGATGATTGCTGATCTCTTCCTGGTCCCTCCTTCCCCTCTGGGCCTCCAGTTCTCTCTCTCCTGGCATAGGGCTCATTTCTTTCCAGGCCTTCAGAATCAGTCTGAGCTGCTCTCGTCGCTTCCCAAAGTCAGCTGCAAACTATCAGGTTAATGGCTAAGCTCTCCTCAGCACCTCAAGTTGAAAATGACAGAGCCCTCTCTCTTCCCATGTGTCTCCTTGAGTGTCTGTTTATATCAGACTCAGCAGGGAGTGGGGATTCAACCTGAGTCATACATTACTGATGTAGTCAAATAAAAAAAAGCCTTCAGAATGATTTTAACAGGTAATCTAACCAAAGGCCCCTAAAATGAATTTAACATAATAAAAGGGTATCACAACCAGAGGAACAGATTCATTTCCATATATGATATTTGGGGATTCTAAAATAATCTCAAACTGCCACACTAGGCTAAGATTCAATTTTACAAATATAAGTATCAGTAGTATAAGCATTGATATAAAGGGCCTGGTGTATTGGTCTGTCCTCTTTTGCTAAGCACTGTCTGCGTACTGTAGAGATTCTTGCCCCTCTATTTGAGAATGTAGCAGGACGCCCCAGGATGGGAGTTTAATATTTTGTTGTTTATAGTGTGGGTCTCCACCCACTGAGAAAACACCCCACAACCACATGAGCACATTCATATTCGATCAAATTATGCCCCAGTTGTACCCTTTCCTACCTATCTCCCAATCACTTACACCCTGCACCAGAGACTCTCTCCCACCATATTTGCCAAAAGAACATTCCCTCACTTGCAGTTTCTACCAACGACCTACAAATCCCCAGAGTTTACCTGTTCATTTCTCCATCTGTCCCCTATTTCCATGAATAGTCCAGTCCAACCCCCCAACCTGCTAACCATCATATTCCAGCACTCTCAACACCACTCACAACCTTACTCTTGGAGCTGACTGAATGCTGGTCTTCCAGGCAAATTACTTCCATGGAATCTCTCTCCCTTTGAGCTGGCTGTGTGCTGGCTTGTGTGCCTTATCTCCCAAGCTCCCCTTTCCCTCAGCCAACTGGGTTCCCCCTTTCTAGCTGCCCTCTCCAAGTGTCCCCACAGTCCTGCAGCTTCCCTTCTGCAATTTCTTGAAGAGAGAAGCCTCCCATTCCCTGCTCTGCATCTTCAATGTCCAAATTTTAGTTTTGCATTGATATAATTTTTGATAAGGCTTTAAAAAATTTGTAGATAGTCCTATTAAATCATCCAACTTTGACCAAAAAATACTCCTTTTCTGCAATCCTTCTGTGCTCTTTACACTTTTCAGGTTTTGTTCCACATTTTCTTCATTTTAATAACTTGTTATTTATTTTAGGACAAATTACATTCTTTTCCCTTAATAAAAAATAATTCCATATACTTTACATACTTAAGTTACCAAAATGATTTTGGAAATTATTTCTAAACATTTTACTCCATACAATTGCCATAAAAATCAAACAATTAAGGACAATGACAATTCAGTTAAATGTGAACGTAATTTTCTTTTTTACATTTTAAATAGTAGATGCAACATTAGCATACTTGTTCAGTAAATCTGTCTAAATTTCGGGAGATACACATAAAACAAAATTGTCAGAAATACTGCTTTTTCCAGTTTACTTCTCAGTATTTCATTACCTACACCATGGTTCATTCCCCCTGAGCTCAGATGGAAGGTAGTGAAGGGGCCCCTCCCCTACCGCACACAGTGAGCACCTGGCAGGGATTCCCTCGGGAAAGGTTCCAAAGAGGCAAATGTTGAAGGAGGAGCCTCAACCTCCCACCACCCCTTCGTAGGCAGTCCCCTGTTAGGCTTCTGCCACCCTTGCAGCTCTCTGAACCCTTAACTGGAAACATTGACTTGGGTCCATTCTAATTCATCTGGTGGTGTGATTTTGGACAGGTGACCCCAACTGAGTCCCATTAATTCAGAAACACACTGTGGCCATCTGCTGCCTGCATGGGGCAAAGATGGGTGGGAGGGAGGAGGGGAGGATTCAGGCAGGCAGGGCCTCCATGGGGAATCACATTGGACCACAGAGAAACACATTGTGATGCATTCTGAGCCTCACCAAGGGATTGACAGAAGGGTGGGTGTGGGAATAGGATGCTGTTGCATCAGAGGCCGCATGTGGGCAGAGGCTCCCCACTCCTGCTCCTTCTATGGGTCCTTCCTTCCCGAGGCTTTCCTTGGGGACTGTCCGGCGGGGGCTGCTTCAAGCAGCCCGGTCACTGACCTGAAGATTTGGGAACTCCCATGGTGACTCATCCAGAGGGCGGGAAGCAGGCAATTCTGGGAGCGTGGCGCTTCCCACCCTGCACTGCACATGGTGATCCTGCAGGTGCCGCTGCCTGCCCAGGAAATGCCTGCGGTTCAGTTCCGGTGTTCTGGCACTGCCAGGCTTGAGCTCGCCGCTTGGTTCCGGCGAGACCGCGGAGGAGGCCGCCGTGGCCCTGGGCCCCCCCCCCGCTATGGCAGCGGTGAGTCAGAAGCTTTCTCTTCATGGCTGTGGCTGAGGAGACTTTGTCATGGCTCCTCCGACAGCATTTTCTTAGATAGCATGGGAGGTTTAAGCTTTCTCATGCAGCAGTGTAGCAAAACTTACTTTAATAGAGTAATGCTCATTTAGTGGTTTGCCTGCTAGAAATCCTGGCCTGCTGCAGGGTTTTGTAAGGATTCAGGATCGTGCCTGCCGGCAGTTCAGACTGATTCAGTGAAAAAGGAAGAGCATGGACACCACTGAGGTGCAGAGTATCAGAGCCTTCCAGTCAGGTAAGCTGGGGACAGGCCTGAGGCGAAGGGAGAGTGGGGCCCCTGAGCAAACGCTTTTACTCATTTTTAAATGGTTCATTTTTACCTGCAGCACCAGCATAGTTGGAAAAAATGTTGAAAAATTTACAACTATATTGTTTTAACTTTAACTGTTATTTACTCACAAAACCAAAATTTATTGTGCTTTTTAATTTCCTGGCTTTAATCGAGGTAAGCTTGTCAAGAAATTTTTTTGAAATATACTTCTTAATTTCTCTTGTTTTTAATTGAGAAAATTGCTATGTTAGACAATTTGTCATGACCCAGTGGCGATTTATATTATTTTAAATTAATTTCAGTTTACAGAAATGTCTTTGTTTCGCTGTGATTGATATGTGTATAAAATATATAGATAGATTGATATTTAGAGGTGATACTTGCTCAAAATGAGAAGGCAATCAATAAATTGTTGGTGTATTTAAGAGTCATATTTATTCATTAAAATTAAATTTCTGGGATGGATGTGGCTCAAATGGTTGGGCGTCTGTCTCACATATGGAGGGAATTGGGTTCGATCCCCTGGACCTCCCGGTAAAATAAACAATTAAAAAATTTCTCTTGTTAAAAATTCAAAATATGAACGCTTTTATTTTTTAAAGACTTATTTATTTATTCCTCCCCCCTCGTTGTTTACACTCACTGTCTGCTGTGTGTCCATTATTGTGTGCTCTCTGTGTCTGCCTGTCTTTAGGAGGCACCATGAAGCAAACCAGGGACAAGAAAAAAAAAGCAAGCCTGGGACAACAAAATAAGAACCAATAAAAATAACCTGGTGTATTCCCTTCTCTTAGGATGAACTGGGAATCAAACCAGCGACCTCATACATGCCAGGTAGAAACTCATCCACTGAACCACCCTGGCTGCACAGGTTAAGCAGGTTTCTGAAAGCTTATCTGCGTCTTCTTGCCCCTGCTCCCTTAGGCAAGTTAGGCTTCTGACATTTTGCAGAGCCAGGCTGGTAAGGCTCCTGCATCCACCCCCTCACTGACGTAGATCCTGTCTCTCCCAAATGAACTCTAAGGTCCAGCAAATGTGAACACTTAACTAGAAGCATTGGATTTATAATTAGAAAAAGTTCTGGCATTGGACACATTGGCACTATTAAAAGTAGAGTTGAAGAATCAGGCTAAAAACAGAAATGGAAGGAATGGCTGATGAACCCCCAAAGAAATTTAGACATGTGGAAGGTGAGTATCTATCCGGTTTTGCACAAGAGATTTGCAGAATGTGGGAAAGATGAGAAAGATTCTGTGAATTTGTAGACACAGGCATAGGTGAGGTGGGGTGAGAAGCCCACTAAAACAAGCTCCAGAGAAAGGCTCTATAGTAAGTCCACCTTCCCCTGACCTTCCTTTGCTTCCAAAATGCTGGTGACCAGGCTCACTACACCTAGGTAGGAGTCCGGAGGATGCTTTCATGGAGCTCTGAACCTGCTCAGGGCAAAGGCCTCAGATCCATGTGGTTCTCATAGTGAACCCCCAGAGGAGCACTGAGAGACACAGGCTTCCCCGAGGTACACAGAGCCCCATTCATCTGTTCCCTCTCAAGCACAGGGATATGGAAGGGTGGCCAGGACCACCAGGTACTTGATGACAGGCTCTGGTTTGAGAGGTAGAGAACAGAACTCTAACTAAAAGCAGCACACACAACCATTAACAACCTATTGGCCTCTGCAGAACAGGCCCTGGAGCTGAAACCTTCTCTCTGTATCTACTGCTCTCCCCACACACCCACCTCAGTGCAGCAATCAACATCCTCATCTTAAAGAGTCCCTGTCAGTGTGTCCACCTGTTCTTCCTGCTAAAACTTCTTCCCACATTGCAGTAACTGCTCTCTTAAATTAAAATCAAACCCTAACCTGGTGACAGCATTTACTGCCCACTCCTCTGGCTACCAGTCACTCACTGCATTTATGTTTGTCTGCCATCTGGCTGATCCTCAAACACACCACTCTCACACCTACTTCATAGCCATCACCTCTTCTGTCTCTTCATCCTGCAGGACTTGTCCCCAGGTTGGTTCATTGTTCAGATTTCCCCTCTTCAGAGAGGATTCCCTTACTTCTCCCGCCCAAGCTCCCCTTTCCCACACCCATGATGACTGCCCTTCCTTGTGCATTAATATATCATCTCATGACATCCTCTATGCTCCGTTTAATTTCTCTGTTTAGTATTTCTGCCCACTCTGCCCCCTAAAATAACAGCTCCATGAGGACAGGTGCATTCTTTCTTATCTTAACTATTCTCTGCCCAGACCAAGCTATATTTTGAGGAGAAATCATTTACCTTCTTATAATGATTGTTATGTCCTTTGTCTTATTTGCCCCCAAGAACCTACTCAAAGTGGCACTTCCTGCTTTCCTTCCATCTCTAATAATCTCCAGTTAGTGCTAATTGCCTAAAGAGGGAGTGCCATTTTTGTCTAAAATTACTAATTCTGGGTACGCCTGCAGTGTCTGTGGGGAGAAACCCCTGCTGCTTCCTTAGCTTTCATGTAAGGTGTGTCAGATGATTCGGGACATGTATGAGGGTGGGATGTGGAGTCTTCCTGAAATGGTCCATGAGGATTTCTGCATAGTCAGAAAAGTCTCAGTTCCACAAAAGGCAGAGAAAGAAAATCATCTACATATGAAATTACCAATTTAATTTTTTAACCCCTCTTATTTTAGAATATAAATATTGAATATGTTTCTCTTTAAGAATACAGTTTAATTCACCCCAGAAGATATATTTACTTTTTAACAAATCAGTTTTATTGATATTAATAAAGCATAAATCTATCCAAAGTTTACAGTCGATGGTATTCAGTACAGTTACAGAGTTGTGCATTCACCACTCCAGTCATTCTTAGAGCATCTTCGTTATTCCAGCAAAAATAACAACAATGCTAGAAAAAAAACACAACCAACTAAACAAAACTTATCACCTCTCAATCTCTCTGTGCTTCCCCTGCCATACATAGCTGCTCTTCTGTTTACTTCTTCCTAGTTTACTAGTATTGTTATTTTGGAAAAAACAGTCATATCTGCAATATTACACGTATTCATATTTTACATGATGTTTCACTATGTTATACAGTCCCAAGTTAAATTTTTTCACTTTTCTTCTACTAATATAAGTGTCCTTAGGTTTTTCCTTTCAAGCACTATCATACCCTCATAATATAGCTCTCCTTGTCATAAACAGCATGAAGTGTTTGCAATATTTCCTTTCATTTCTGAAGATTTACAAACAACCTTTTAATCCAGTATACACTGATTAAACATTAACTTTCCATTCTCTACCCATATTCTATTTTCTTGTGACCAATATTCTAATTACTAATTCCATGGGTTTACATAATATATTTAGTTCATAGTAGCACAATCATACAGTATTTGTCCTTTTTTGTCTGGCTAGTTTCACGCAATATAATGTCCTCCAGATTCATCCACATTGTCATTAGCTTCACACATTCATTTCTTCTTACTTCTGCATAATATTTTATTGTATGTATACACCACAGATGGTTTATCCATTCATCAGTTGATGGACACCTGGGTTGCTTCTAATTTTTTGGCAATTGTGAGTAATGCCACTATGAACATCAGTATACAGGTGTCTATTCTTGTCGCTGCTCTCAGTTTATCTGGGTATATACACAGCAATAGAATTGCCAGGTCACATAGCATGTCCAAATTCAACTTCTTAAGGAAATGCCAAAAAGTCCTCCACAGTGCCTGTACCATTCTGCATCCCACCAACTGTGCATAAGTGTTCCTACCTCTTCACATCCTCTAAAACATTTACAGTTTTCCAACTTTTTAGTTGTGGCCAGTCTAATAGGTTTGAAATGATATCTCACTGTAGTTTTGATTTGCATTTCCCTAATCACTAGTGATGCTGAATATTTTTACTTGTGTTTATTTATAATTTGTATTTGTTCCTTGGAAAACCAAATATAAAAAAGAACATATTTTCAAGTGTTTGCCTATTTTTTAATTGGCTCATTTGTCTTTTTATTGTTGAATGATATTATCTCTTTTTATATCACGGATATTAAACCCTTATTGGATATGTGATTGCCAAATATTTTCCCATTGTGTTGGCTGCCTTTTCACCCTTTTGATAAAGTCCTTTTAAGTGCAAAAGTGTTTAATTTTGAAGAGGTCTTATCTATTTTTATTTTTATTTTTTGGAGGTGTTGCTCATGCTTTAGGTGTAAGGTTTAAGAAATTACCACCTACCACAAGAACTTAAAGATTTTACTAAATTTTCTTCTGCAACTTTTATTGCTGCTTTTATATTTATGTCCTTGATCAATTTTGAATTAATTTTTTTATACCTGTGAGATATAGGGGTCCTCTTTCTTTTGGATATGGCTATCCAGTTCTTCCACCACTATTTGTTGAACAGACTGTTCTGGCCAGCTGGATGAGCTCAACAGCCATGTCAAAAATCACTTAACTGTAGATGTGAGGTCTATTTCTTGGTTCTCAGTTTTGTTCCATAAAAACATGGTGCTGTTTTTATGCCAGTACCATGCTGTTTCCACAACTGTAGCTAAGTGATATGCTCTAAAGTCAGAGAGTGAGAGTCCTCCAGCTTTGTTGTTTTTTAAGACATACTTGACTATTAAACTTCCAAATAAGTTTGATTATTATCCTTTCAATTTCTGCCAAAAAGCCATTCAGATTTTTATTGTGATTCTGTTGAGTCTGTAGATCAGTTTGGGTAGAATTGGAATCTGAACGTTATTTAGTCTTCCAATCCATGAACATGGAATATGTTTCCGTTTATTTAAGTCTCCAGTTTTTTGAGTAAGGTTTTGTAGGTCTCTGAATACAGGTCCTTTATGACCTTGGTTACATTTATTCATAAATATTTGATTGTTTTAGTCACAATTATAAATGGAATTTCTTTCTGATTTTCTCCTCAGATTGCACATCAATAGTGTATAGAAATGCTATTGATTTTTGCATACTAATCTTGAATCCCACCACTTTACCCAGCTCGTCTATTTCTAGTAGATTTGTTGTGGATTTTTCAAGATTTTCTAGATATAGGATCATATCATAAGGAAACAGTGAAAGTTTTACCTCTTCCTTTCCTATTTGAGTGCCTTTTCTTTGTCTAGCCTAATTACTCTTGCTATAACTTCTGACACAATGTTAATTTAAATTTAATCAACATTGTATATGATGCTTTGATTTTCTCTTGCTGCTTTCAGAATCCTGTATATCTCTGACATATATTGTTCTGCATAGTAGGTGTCTCAGTGTAGTTCTATTTAAATTTATTCTGTTGGGGGTGCATTGTTGTTCTTGGGTATTGATATTTATGTCTTCCATAAATATTGAGAACTTTTCAGTCATTATTTCTTCAAATAGAGTTTTTGCCCCTTTTCTATTCTCTTGTCTTTCTGGGACACCAATATTGCGTATCTTGGTGTTTCTTATTGTCATTAAGTTCCCTCAGACTCTGTTCTATTTTTCCCATTCTGTTTTCTTTCTGTTCTCCTGTCTTTTCCAGTTGAGATGTACTGTCTTTGAAATCACTAATTCTGTCTTCAAGCATTCCAAATCTGCTCATATGTTCCTCTAATTTATTTTAAATCTCATCCATCATGTCTTCATTCCCATAAGGTCTGTTACTTTTCTTTGCAGGCTTTCAAATTGTTCTTTATGCTCACCCAGAGTCTTCTTAATATCCTTTATCTCTTTAGTCATATTTTCTTTCAATTCTTTAAAGTGATTTAGAAGAGTTGTATGATTATCATTGATTACTTGTCTTAAATCCTGTATCTCTTCGGGATATTTGGTTTGTTCCTTTGCCTGGGCCATCTCTTCCTTTTTCCCAGTATTTCTTGTTATTTTTTGCTGATGTCTAAGCATCTGAATATGTTGGTGAATTTACTCTGATGGCCAATTTCTCTCTCTTGTCTATTTTCCTTTCACAGCTCTTCTTTGATATGTTCTGTGACTTATTCTAAATATTTAAAAATTGCCTAGCTTAAGTTATCAAAATTGTGCCAGGGACTCACTAATGGGGTGCAGATTTTCTCCCAGGGGTTAGAGTACAGAGAGACTCAAAATCAGATTTTGTCCATGCAATTTCTATACTGGCTGTCAGATGGGGCTCATTTGGAGCACCTTTCTATGGAGGCGTATCATTCTCTGTTTTCCTGTGTTTTGTTTGCCCAGAGCTGAGATTCATAGCGAGTTCTACTGGCTGAATTCACTGAAGAAAAACCCCCGGAGCCCCCTCCCTTTTCCTATGTAATAGCTGACAGGGAGGAACATATCTGTTCCATTCTCAGTCAGCTGCACTGAGTCAGGGATTTTACCCCAACTTAATATCTTGGGGCTTTGGGAGGGAAGCCCTTCCTCAGTCTCCCTCGGTTTGGTAACTCATGTTTGTTGATTAGGGTTCTTCATCTCTCTGTCTCTCACCCTCCTGAGAGTTGTCAAGCACTCTCATGGTCTGCTGACCCTCCAAAGCTCGTCTTTCAGCCTGCTTTTGACTCTTTCTCCATTGTTTTTGTGAGAGTTTAGCACTGCCTGCCTAATCTTATGCCCTCTTTCCACAATTCATGGACTTAGTTTAAAAAAACAAACTTGCCTTTATGGAAGAGATGTGACTTAGGAATTCAACTCTGCCAAAAAATATTGTGGTCAATGTTTAAATATCTTTTATGGCTAAACCATATATATTTTAATTACATTACAATATTAATAATATATAGATGGTGTATTAGTTAGCCAAAGGGCTGCTAATGTGAAACACCAAAAATTGGTTGGTTTTTATAAAGGATATTTATTTGGGCTAGAAGTCCACAGATACCAGGCCAAAAAGCGTTAAGTTTCTTCTCTCACCAAAGTCCATTGCCATGTTTTGGAGCAAGACAGCTGCTGATGTTTGCCAGGGTTCAGGCTTTTAACCTTCCTCTCTTCCTGGGGATGCATTTGTCTCCAGGCTTAGCTCCTCTGGTTCCTCGACAAAGTCAGCTGTGGACTATCAGGAGAAATGCTCACTTCTCTTCTCCTGGGGCCTTCTCTCCAGCATCAAAACTTCTTCTCAAAAACTCCTCCTTCTATCCTTTGCCTTGCCTTTTATATTCAATTCCACCACCCACCATGGGGTGGGACTCAACATCCTACTGACATGGCCCAGTCAATGCCCTAATCATAACTTAATCATGCCCAGATAAACAGATCAGTTTACAAGCATGATCCAATTATATTTTTGGAATTCATAATTACATAAAATTGACAAACGGCCACAGATGGGATATATATATATTTTTTTTTTCACTTAAGATTGATATATATAATAATTAGGATATATTGTTTTGGGAAATGTAATTTGATCAAGATTCACTTTGAGTAAATGTTTAAATTGTAGCAGTTTCATCTACTAATGGGAGATAATTCAAACTATGTTTGAAAAGAAAGAAAGTCCCTTATTTCCTGGTGTTTTTCAGGAAGTTGATAGTCTTTTCCTCTAAAAGTAGGAATTGAGCTTGGCTTTGTCCAGAATAAGAAGGTAGCAGAACTTCAGCCAGTGGAGGAGGTCCCATTGAATCCCCTGGGCTCAGGAAACTTCATGTGAGTGAATGTAGGTTGGAGGCTAAGGTGGCCTGAGTGGAGGAGAGGGAACAGTGTTGCTTCAACTTACAGGTCCTGGAGAAAGTTCTCGAGGACAGGCTATCAGAGTGTGAATGGGGTTTGGAAAAGTCTTTGTGCTATGGGGGTTCTCATGACCCTTTGAGAGACATCAGTGTATTTAGCATATCCATTATCACCTCTTTTATTTGAAGCATTTGGTGCTCTCATTTCTTCAGTTTTGGGACCAGTGAAGTTAATCTCATCAGCATCACTTTTATTCTCTCAACCTTTCTGTAGATATCTTCAAGGCTGGGTATTTTAAAGTCTCTTTCTCCAGCCTGCCATTCAATATGGCAGTCTCTGCAATCCCTGTGAGCAAACAAATCTTGTCAAGGAGCTGGCATTTCTCTTCAGTGATTACAGCCAGTGTTTGGGCAAGCTGCTTTCCTCATATATATCTGGCTTCTTACAAACTGTGCAAATCTGAATAACAATAAGGGACCCACCAGTAAGCTGATGAAAAGTGAAATGTGAGGCCTGGACATATGTCTTTGGTAGCAGCTCCATCATCACCACTCACAGGTCCCCTAGGATCAGCCCAGCAACAGGCTTCAGAGAAGTTCACAGACCATCTTTGGCACTTCAGCCACCCATAGGTCTCTGCCAGGTAACGGTGGATCTGTCAGCCACAATAAACCACAGAGAACTCCTCAGGATTCCACCTGGAACATACCAGCAACTGGCAGCTTTGACAGGTCATCTATGAGAGGATCTGTGGTGTGTGTTGAAAGGGGAGAGGAGAGGCAGAAAATAAAATGTCCTTGTCTCCATTTCATTCTAATGATCATTCTTCGTTCTCTCTTTCTAATTGATTTTTTAAAGTAATGTAAAATTGAAATAGAGTGAAATGTGGCAATCTTAACTGAATGACTGTTAAAGCTTTGAAACTTTTCACTTCTCCATACCCCTCAGTATCCAACAACCATATCAAGATATGAATCATTGGGGAAGCGGGTGTGGCTCAGTGGATAGAGCCCCCGTTTACCATATGGGAGGCCCGGGTTCGCGCCCCGAGGCCTCCTTGTGAGGGCACGCCGGCCTGAGCGGTGCGGTGGGCTGATGCAGCAACCTCACGGCAGGAAGCGGCTGTGGCGCAATGGATAGCGCACCCGTTTACCATATGAGAGGCCCCGGGTTCGC
>JAQZBX010096240.1:0-11823 GCA_029593785.1 Cabassous unicinctus
GTATTTCTTCTTTACCAATATTTAAGGTAGGTATATATAAAAATTACATTCTTTACCTGGAAAGAATTAGTTATGGTAAGTATTAGAAAAAAAAATGACCATTAAAATAAAAATGCACATTTCTACCTCAAGAGATTGTTTTTTTTTCAATCTTGGATTTTACTCTTGCAAATTTCATGGTTATTTTTAAAAAACAGAATTACTTCTACATTATAATGAACATGAAGGCAGTATTACCTTAGGCAATTTGAAATTATTTCCAGATAATTAAAGTATTCTATTATTTAACTGTATCATGTTGCTGCTCCCTTTGCTGAAACAATATTTTGTGCTCTTATATCCTGGAATTCTCCAGGTGATGCTTAAAACTGCATCTTTGTGTAGTTTTTGTTTTTCTCTAATTGAGGCTCTCTGTAAATTTTGGATCCCTATGTACTACTTTATATTTCTTAGCTTCAGTCAACTCAAAAAGTAGTTCCCTAAATCTTGCTTCAGCCCTCAAATAAGGGAAAGCATCTTTGGCTTAATAATGGTGGCCTAATTTGATAAGTTATAAAGAGTTATGCAAAGAACAGTCCATGTTATAGTAAAGAAGAACTCTCATAAAACAGGGAAAATTGTAGTCAGTCCTTGCAATTATTACTCTTACTGTGATATTCTAGAAGTCTCCAAAACTATTTTTAAATTATTCTATGATATTAAACATTCTTCTTGAGAAAATGGATTTTGATTTAAAATAAGAAAGAACAACCTCTCCTTTATAAAGACGCAGAATATGTCCTTTGTAAGAGAGTTCATTATATAGGGGGAGGGTGAGAAGGAAAACATCTACTATGTATAAAACCCCATGTCAGGGATTTTACATATATTATAATCCTCACAGTAGACTTGGGATTATTATTCCCATTTTACAAAATAAGAAAAATGATAACAGCTAGTAAGTGGGGGAGAATGTGTGTGGCTCTTTAAAATAAGATTTTAATTTTAGAATAATTTGAGATTTATAGAAAAGTTGTGAAGATAGCACAGAGTTCCCATATTCCTCACATCCAGCTTACCCTATTGTTAACATCTTACACTATTATGGTACGTTTGTCACAACTAATGAACCACCATTGTCCTATCCTTGACAACAATTGGTAATGACAGAATAACATGTTTTTAAATTTAATCCATTCCTGTGGGTATGAATTCATTGTAAGCATGGCCTTTTGATGAGGTTACTGCAGTTAACCTGAGGCACACCTCAACCAGGATGGGACTTAATCATATTACTGGAGTGCTTTTTAAGAGAATGAAATTCAGACACAGAGAGAGAGAGAGGAGAGAGAAGAGAGAGAGAAGAGAGAGAGAGAGAGAGAGAGAGAGAGAGAGAGAGAGAGAACGCAACGTGATGAAAGAAGCTGAAACAGAGCCTGGAAGAGAAGGAGGAGACCAGGAGATGCCACCGTGTGCCTTGCCATTTGACAGAGGAACCCTGGATTGCCAGCAGCCGGCCCCAGAATGCCACAGTCTTTGGGGAGAAAGTATTGCCTGGATGCTGCATTGATTTTTACTATCTTTTAGCCACAATACAGTATGCTAATAAATTCTCATTGTTTCTGCGAAACTATTTCATGGTATTGCTTAAGCAGGCTAGAAAACCAAAACAGGTGTACAGTGGAATTTCATTGTTTTGTAATTTTAAAATTCTATTGTGGTAAATATATATATAATTAGTTATGTTAGCAAACTTTAAGTGCAATTGTTTTAATTAGATTTTCCTAAAGACAAATGACTTTGAACATCTATTAATATGCTTATTAACCCATCTGTATGTTTGATGAGGTGCCCATTTGTCATTTTTTTAACTGGGTTGTTTGTTTTCTTATTGTTGAGTTTTAAGAGTTCTTTATTTTGGATAAGGGTCTTTATCAGCTATGCTATTTGTAAATATTTTCTCAAGTCTATGACTTTTTTCATTTTCTTAAGTGTATCTTTCACAGAGAATTTTAAACATTTTAATAAAGTTCAATTTATCAATTGTTTCTTTTATAGATCATCCTTTTGGAATTGCATATGAAAATTCAACACCAAACCAAAGTCAGGAAAATTTCTTCCTGTGTTTTCTTATCGAAGCTTTATAATTTTGAATTTTACTTTTAAGTCTATGATCTACTTTAATTTTTGTGTAATTTGTATGGTATACATATATCTAGATTTGTTTTTTTTTTTGCATATGGACATCCATTTGTTGAAAAGATTATCCTTTCTCTATTGAAATGCCTTTGCTTTTTTCTCCAAGACCAGTTGACTATATTTGTATGAGTCTATTTCTGGACTCTCTATTCTGTTCCAATCATCTGTGTCTATTCTTTCTCTAAAACTATGCTGTCTATTGCTTTATTATAAGGTTCAAAATTGGGTAGCATGAGTCCTCCAGTTTTGCTGTTGTTCTTCACTATTGTGCTAGCTATTTTAGGTTCCTTGGTTTTTGCATATAAATTTTAGAATCAGTTTTTCAATATCTGCAAAATAACTTGGTTCAATTTTTATAGGTAGTACATTGAGTGTAGAGACGAAATTGGAAAAAAAATTGACATCTTAACACTATTGAGTCTTCCAATTCATAAACATATAACATCTCTCTCTTTATTTAGATTGTCTGATTTATTTCAACAGTGTTATGGATCCTGTATATATTTTGATAGATTCATACCTTACTATTTCAATTTTTTATGCTATTGTGAACGGTTTTTTTTTCCCCTTCAAATTCCACTTGTTGATTAAATGGTATTTAGGAAAGCAATTGGCATCTTTTTTGGAAACTGACCTTTTATCCTGTGACTTTGCTATATTTGCTATTTAGTTCTAATGGTATTTTTTCTTTACTTTTTTTTTCTATATAGACATTCATATCATCTGTGAATAAAGACCATTTTCTTTCTTACTTTCCAATCTGTATAACTTATATTTCTTTTTCTTTTCTTATTGCATAAGCTAAGATTCAGGGTGAGGTTGCATAAGAGTGGAGAGAGAGGATACCTTGCCTTGATCTCAATTTGGGGGAAAAGTTGATCTTTTCACCAAAGTATGAGCCTTGCTGTTTTAGAATATAGCCTTCATCAGTTTAAGTAAGTACTCACTATTTCTACTTTGTGAGTTTTCATCATGAATGAGTATTGTATCAAATTTATTTGTGGCATGAATTAGCATGAACATGTTTTTCAGTCTGTTAATATGAGAAATTATATTGATTAATTCATGAATATTGAGGCAAACTCACATTACTGTAATGAACCTCACTTGTCATTTATATACTTTGTATATATTGCTAAATTTGGTTAGCTAACATTTTGTTAAGGATTTGTGAATCTATGTTTAAGAGAGATATTGATCTGTAGTTTTCTTTCTTTATAATATCTTTTATCTGGACTTGATATTAGGGTAATGTTAGCCTCATAAAATGAAGTGGGAAGTGTTCCTTCTGCTTCTGACAAGTGGCAGACATTGTCTTTTGGCTGCCAATGGAGATATGCTTATATCATGCTGTCACTAATTTATTCTCTGAAGCTTGTTGACTCATATCATCTCTAGATCTATTTCTCCAACTGTGGAAATAAGGGATAAAACTAGGTGAACTAAAGTGTACCTTCCAGTTCTAGAATTACTAGATCCATTTCTACATGCAATAACAAAACCTCAAATTAAATTATTGCTCTGTGGTTCACAAAATGCTCATGGTACTGCTAATCTGTCCTTTCAACCACTCTCTGTGGTTGAATAAAAAAGATAGTATTTCCTCTATTTATAGATGAGGTAATAAATCTTGAATCTCAAAAAGTTATTTAGGTTTTCCAAGAACAAACAGTTTCTAAGTGGTGGTATCAGGATTCTTACCCCAGATCAAACCATCATATTAAATTTTTTCATTTTTACAAGAGTGCTATTTTCTAAACTTATTTTTAAAATAAGTTCTTTATTGTATTAGTAAATAATTTCATTCTCCCAATGCATTCTCCCAAAGACCACTTCTGTTTTTGCTTAAGAACTTGTTTTATTCATAGAAGCTATAGTGGAAGAAAAGTTCCCAGCTGCACAGTTTTGTAAAAAAAAAAAAGGGGATTTGCTCTGATGCCTGTTTTCTTTCTTATGCTCTGCTTATAACATCTCAGTTTTCTACCGTAGATATAAAACAGGCTATTACATTTATTTTTACAAAATGCAGCTTTACCCAACTAGCAAAATTACAAATGTTCTGCAGCTCAAATTGTGACACTGGTATTAGATGGATAGGATTAAATAGTAGGGGAGAGGAGGGAGAGCTTCATGGCCCTGCTAAAGGAAATGGGAAGTGAGTTCACAGCTCTCTACATTTGCCATCATACTGATATCTTTATCTCCTCTTAGCTGTAAAGACTTTGCTAATCATCGCACACCACAGTGCTAACAGATTCATATTGTATTGATCACATCTTCAGGTTGTCTGTCAAGAGCCTGTTAATATGATTTAAAAGCAGAAGTCAAGTCTAGAGAGTCTCTTAACTCCTCACAGAAATGATATTTGACTTTTCCATTATAAAAATCAGGTATTTCACATCCAGATCAAAGGAAGCAGAGTTTTCTTTTCTGAGTCTGGGATTTGTCTGTGCCTGAGAAGAATCAGGCATTTTGTCCATGGGTTTGCATGATGGGTCTATTCTTGTAAGATTGCAAGGATCATGGTTATTGGTAGAGGTCAAGTGAATTGTGAAAAATGAAAGGAAGATATCAGAAGTTTTGCATAAATGGAGGATTCTGGGCTTGCCTATGTGGGTTGGATTCACCAAGAAGGAGCAATTCTTGGCAAAAAACATTCATAAAATATCTAGGATGAAACATGGGACCCTTTTCAGAAATATGAATCTGAGGGTATGTCATAGGAAAGGGGGTGATAAATCTAAAATTCCTTGTAAACACATAAGGAGGATGACCTGGAGACTCATCAAATTGAGGTCAGATGATCTAAAAGGACAAGCAGTTGAAAGAGAAAACCCACGCTGAGTCCATGAAACTGATTACTCCAAGGTCTTCCCTTCATCAGCTTTTGTGTGAGATACGACTACCCATGACTTTAGTCATGATGATAATAGTAATCATAAAATCTGTTAACCAATATTGAGCACTGTGTTTCAAGAACTCTAAAAAGTATTAACAAATTCTCACACAAACTCTATGAAAGAACTAGCACTATTATTTCTATTTACAGATGTGGAAACTGACATTTTGAGAACTTGGGAGACTGGCCATATGCCACACAGATAGTAATTGGCAGAGACAGGATTGCCAAGAGGTCTGCCACATTCTAAAGCTCCTGCTCCTAGCACACGCCTTAGGTTGCTTTACTGCCTGAACAAATATATGATATTCGGATATGTAATATGTGAATAATGATGCATAATTTCTTGGAGCCAATACACGCATAATTGTGTATACCAAGTCAGACACAGCATGGTGAAGTGGGGAAAATAAAAGAAAAACAGACATGGGCTTTGGAACTTGAGAAACCTTAATCGCATCTGTAAAGTGATGCTGACAAAAGAGATAATCCAAAAGACCATGCTTTCAAGGTAGAAAAGTCAAGTTTTTAAAGCTCAACAAGCTTTCTATTGCTGCTGTAACAAGTTAATACAAGCTCAGTGGCTTAAAACAACATGGATTTATTCTCTGACCATCCTGTAGGTTAGAAGTCCGACACAGCTCTCACTGAGCCAAAATCATGGTGTTGTCAGGGCTGGTTCCTTTCTGGAGATCCAGGGGAGAATCTGTTTCTTTGCCTTTTCTAGTTTCTAGAGGCCTCCCATGTTCCTTGGCTTCTGGCTCCCTTCCTCCTTCTTCATAGGCTCCAACACGGTATCTTTTTGACCATTCTGCCATAATCCTATCTCCCTCTGACCATAGCTGGGAAAGATTCTCCGGTTTTCAGGACTCATATGATTTGATTGGGACCATAGAAATAATCCAGGTAAATCTCTTCATCTCAAAGACTGGATTTAGTCTTATCTGAAAAGTCCCTTCTGTCGTGCAATAAAACATATTCTGGGATTACAACATGCTCATCTTTGGAAGGCCATGCTTCTGTCTACCACACTACATAAAGCTAGGAACCTGGTAAGCAATTAAGCAATGGGCCAGATGATACATACAGGAAACACTGTAAATACCTGCCTCAGAGTGAGATAATTTTCCAAACATAGCCATTAAAGAGCTGTGCTTTCAGCCCCATTCACCTTTTTCATCTTATAACTGTGAAAATATTCCCCTTACTGATAGCGTGATCAAATCTTCTTTTCTATTCTTCCCTGTGAGGGGCCAGCCATGTTAGAAGCTGGAACACAGAGACACAAAAACATCATGGGTCTCATCTTTACATATCGCCAACAATTCCCTCTTTAGGCTGTGAAAGTAGCTCCTCCTGCTGGGATAAAAATGTGTCATCTGGTCTTTCTTGGCAATAAATGGTCTTTCAGAGATTGAGAGCAAGATTTTATGGATAATTTTATCTGGTTCAGACTAATAGCAAGTATCATATTCTTCTTCAAAGAATAGCTTTCAATGTATTCACCCCTACCTACCCATAAAAAAAAAAAGAAAAAAAAAAAAGGAAAAAAGTTATCAACTTAGCTTTGGCAAGAAGGAGAAACAGGTTGTCACTGAAAAATTTCTAATAGGATATATAAATCACTTTTAAAAGTATGCTTAAGAAAACAAAAACATAAAAACAAAAACACCCATAGAGGTCACATATTACAAACTGATATCCAGTTTAAAAAGTCCCCAGAAAGAACATTAAAAATACACAAATGTATTCTTTCCAACACACCCTCTGTTCAAAAAGCTAATTACTAACCTTTATATTTTGGGGTTTATGTGTGAAATACAAACGAATCCGTTCAATTTATCATCCCAAAATAAACCTGTCATAGTGTCACAGGAGCAGGGAATAGCCAATTGCTAATATCAAAAGCTGTAAAAGGGTCAAATTTAGAGTTCCTATAGAGTGACCCATTTTTGCAGCAGAGTGCAAGTAGGCAGTGAAAATTAAGTTAGAATAAATTCAGTGAAATTTTTAACTCAAAAATCTTCCATGGACAAAGAAAAAACCTCATAAGAGTATGTTAATTGAAATATTCTGATATTGCAAGCATATTTACATGTGGTAGGTTAGGATCCAGATACAAATTTCCCCTTCTCAATGTAATATTTTTCCAACTTGGGGACTTAAACTCAGTTGCTGAGAGCCTACAAGAAAAGTCAAGGATGAAAGAGTTCGCCTAACATAAGAGGCAAATTACGTTCTATTAAGAAGAGGCTATTCAAATTCTGGCCAGTTACTTTGCAGAAGTCTGCCATTTTGGGATTAGATATCAGAACACAACATAGTAAAGTAAAATAGTAGTTCAGTGTGTTTTAGTCAGGAAAATCTAGATTTCACTGGGGTAACAATTCACCAAAATCTCAGTGGCTGACTACAGGAGAAACTTCTTTCTTGCTCTTCCAAAGTCGGCTTGTGCCTGGGTAACTCTTGAGGGAAGCTCTCTTCCACATAGTACTCAGCATTCTAGAGTGCTTCAATCTTGTGGCATCTCCATTTTACAAGAGGCTCTTCCAGTTGTGCTGTGGTAAAAGAGACCATGGAGAGTCACATTTTGGCACCTAATTTTCATTCCCAGCACTTTGTCCAGAACTAGGCACTGAAAGGCAGCTGGGAAATACACTTTCAATATCCTAGGAAAACTGAAAATATTGCTGAGACCTAATATTGTCTACAAGTAGGTAAAACACATGGAAGGTACAAAGGCACATATCTGACTGCTGGTCTGTGAAGAACATTATCTTAGAATGTGGGGGACATTCCATGGGATAAGGTAGGAGGAAAAATTGACCAATAGTGGAAACAAGACTAACCAGCCTCCAGCAGTATTGGATGCCATTTCTTCCTGCATAATTTACATCTTCTTAATTCTGCTGAGATGAAGTAGAAGGAAGATAACAATAGCAACTTTGTTCATCAGTATATGTTGAGGAGACATTGGGCAATTTACTAGTTGTGTGCAATAGGTTAATTAAGAACACTGGTGCAAAAAAGACGTTAAATATATTGGGCAGCAACAGGCCAAGAATCTGCACATAATTTATTCCCTTTCTTCCTTTTAATAATAACCTTGGGTTATTATTATTTTTTGGTTAATTCACTGGCTAATGAATAATGATAAACTGAATAAACTTTACATTTGAACTGCCTTCTTTCATGATTAGAATACAATTATATAGAGCTATCACTTTTATTTTCCAGCTATTCAAAATGAGGTGCCTATTCATATAATATTAAAATCTATTCAACAATTCATTCTGGGTATCAAGGAGAACATGATATATCTTCTCTAAGTTCTTAGGCGAGAGGGCCCAGTTCTCCTTGGGGACTTTTGCATTCTTAATGGGAAGGTTCTGTGCAGCACAAAATGCCAAGAACACATTAAAAGAAGATGAGACTCTCAGGAGAGACCTTCAGGACAAACATCTCTGAGCTCAGAGCAAAGTTCACATTTGCACTCTGACTCATTCTGTATCCTTTGATCATGGCCCTCCTTAATGAAATGCTTGGGGTGTGGTACTTGAAGGGGATTGTGCAATGGGTCAGAGAGTGGTCCTCACCTCTATGTAAATCTTTTGGGAATTTTGCTCCTTCGAGTTTGATTTGAAGAATTTCAGGGGTCGCTTTTTAATATAAGGTCATTAAGCCTAAATGACATAGGTGCATTTTGTGACAATACTGCAAGCCAGTCTGGCCTTTATCAGTGTGGTCTTCATGAACTGCAAACAACTGAGGAAACCCATGGTGTCTGAAACAAGGAGTGGGTAGTGGAAACAGAAATGATACTCTCAAGAGTAAATTCATGTTTATTCAATCAAACACTAACCCTTTCCTTCCTCATTCCTTTATATCTTTTCTTTTGTTCCCTACCTACAACAGAATATTATTTAAACATTTATTGTGCACAAATTACTCTGCTAGGTACAATGTCATTTGAAAAAGATGTGTTAGACATGGTCTCTGATGTGAAGGAACTTAAATGTGGACCTTGTTTCCCTGGGAAGGCTGTCTATATTCTACACCCACAGACCTATTGTGATGTCAGAAGGCTGTCTATATTCTACACCCACAGCCCTATTGTGATGTCACAAGTGGTCCTTGGAATTTTGATTATCATTTTATCCTCAAGGCTAGATTCGCTGTCAATAATACAAGAACAAGTACGTTGCCATGTGGCTATTTCTGCTTTGGCAATTCAAAGTGAGGTGTTGGCAAAAGCCTCTGATTTCTGGGCCTGTATTTCTGCAAAAATGTATATATATGGTGTCTAGATTCCCTGAACACTTTGAAATAACATGCTTTACTTTGCAAGGACAGAAATAGCTTCCATTCTAGACCACTTCTAGGCATCCTTCCTTTTTTTTTTTACCCCCTGATACTTTTAAGCAACTTTCACTTTTAGCTCATACAACAGAGAAAAGAACTTATTCAGTTGAAATAAAGAGTGATTAATGACAGAACTGGTCAATAAACATCCTACAGTCATCCCTAGGCAAAGAACATGTTCAGCCCACTTTCCCTCCATTTTCCTCATTTGGAAGATTGACGTACTGTGAAAGTCTAGTCAATAGCTGTTAGCATTTCTGAAAGCCAACCAAGTGAATTAGAGGTACGTAGAATTCTTGGCAGAATTTCAAATTCCCCAATCCACTAAATAACAGAGGTTACTGTAGCAAGACCTTATTTAAAAATCATGTCATTTTTCCCCCTAGAAGACTTGCTTTCTTTTTAGCCATTCAGTTTTGTTCTTTTTTTAAGTACTTAAGAACTTATTAAAATTGAAGCCAGTGTTTTCACCATGTTGGATTAGTCACGCCAAGCTAAGGAAAGCTCCAGAGTGGAATATGACAACTTCAGAGGCTTGGCATAAAATGCAAAATGAAAGATCTGTCTTGAACTATTTTAAACAGAAGCAGGAAAAAGATATTTACAAATATGGAACAATTGTCAATGTGTCTTTGTCATTTTCTTGAAATAGACAGTGTTTTATGCCATAACTTGAAAGGGCAGCTAGAGTGTATGACCTACTGCTGGGTACAAATGGCTGTTTTACATATTGACCCTTAAATGAGAGGTGCTCCTATTTAGGATTCACTAATATTTCACATTATAAGGTACTTAATTTTATTTTAACATGGAGACCACTGTAAGGTGCTCTCATGAACCTGGCAACAAGGACTTAATGATTATCATTTTCAGTGCCAAACTATAAGATCAATTCAGTATGGACTAGTTGTGCTTCTCAAACTTTAACATGCAAATGAATCACCAGGGGATCTGGGTTTGGATCCAGTGGGCCTGGGGTGGGGCTGGAAAGTTTGTGCTCATAGCAAGCTCCTAAGTAAAGCTGATGATCCTGATCCATAGATCATGTTTGAGTAGCAAGGGGCTAGATCTTATATGAGTAAAATATACAGAGAGAGAAAATAAAAGCCCCTGAACTAGACTGGACTGTCTGATGAATATGTCCATCAGAATAAGAAGCATAGATTTAAAAGAGAGAGAGTTATTGCAGCAAACATAACTAACAGTCTCCAAGTTCAGTGAATTTTATACCACACATTCACAGTATTGTGGCCCCATTGCCAAGACCATCTGTATTATAAAATGGGTGCATCAGGGTAAATCTGGTGAAAGTAAGTGTGTTATTTATTTATATCACCGTGTTCTTATTCTCAACCTGCTAAGAAAAACTTTTCAATTATAATTTACCTTTCATGTAGGACTGTTTAAAATTAGAGAATGGAGTTAGAGTAATTTAAAATGAGAATTTCTCACTGAAAATAAATAACTTACAATAGGAAGGGGATCTGCTATTCAGGATGGTGGGCATTCCAATATCTCTCAGTGTAGCTTTTTACTGAAAATGATTAAAATAGTATTTTGGTCAGTATCATAGTCTTGGTAGATGTGGGACCATGAGAGATGGATGGAGTGAAGTTACTAAAATTCAGCTCTCAGTCAGCAAATTTGAGGGGCAAATCTTAGACCATACTGAGTATAAAGTTCATCTGGAAAAAATTTGTTGGCAGGACACATGGATGCTTTTAAAGAGTGAAGTAAGGAGATTTGCCCTGTGATATTAAAACATATTGTAAAGATACATTAGTTTAACATTTCAGTATGTCCGTCACTATTAACAACAAGGAGCAATAGATAGAAAGCTGAGAAAAGGACTTAAATATTTGTAAAAAAGTAAGCAAAAAGAAGAAATAGATGATAAAATATGGCATTGTATATCAGAAGGATAAGGATTGGATTAGTATAATAAATGGCAGTGGGACAAGTAATCAACCATTTGGAAAGACACAAAGTAAAATCCTTATCCCAGACCATAAACCATGATGAATTCTGTATGGATTAAAAAAGAAATCATAAAAATAATAGAAAAAAAACTACAGATGAGCACTTTTATAATACTGGTGATTAGGAAAGTCTTTCTAAGGATGGTTCCAAGGGCAAAACCATTAAGTTCAAGATTAAGAGACAAAACCACTTAAAAATTAAAGCAGTTATATTGCAACAATTTTATTCATGCCTTTGCTGTAATCAAATTATAAGATAAACAGTAAACATACATGCAATAAAATGAATTGCTAATGACTCTATAAAGAGCTTTTTAAAATCAAGTAGAGGCGCATCTCACTCTGTAAAACGCCTGCGGTACGTGCCTTGGACCATGTACTTTTCTCATTTTCTTGTTTCTTAAT
>JAQZBX010096241.1:0-11826 GCA_029593785.1 Cabassous unicinctus
ACTCCCGATTCCAGAGGAGTGTCCCAAGAGAGGGAGAGAGTGGGAGTGGGGAGGAGAGGAGGGAGGGGAGGGAAAGGAGGAGGGAGAGGAGAGAGAGGAGGGTGAGGATGTGGGAGGAAGAGAAGAGGGAGGGAGGAAAAGAGGTGAGAGGTAGGTCAGGAGCTTCCTGTTGCACCCAGATGCCACATTAGGAAGGAGGAAGAGAAGGAGAGATGTTTTGAGAGGGGGAACAAAAGCCCTGGCGGGAATTGACTCCATAACCCCATTGTTCTCAAAGTGTGGTCCCAGATCAGCAGCAGCAGTGCCAGCTGAAAGCTAATTCTCAGGCCCTGCTCAAACCCCACTCCCCACCGCCCCCCAAATCAGAAACTCTGGGCCATTGGTGCTTTAACCACCCCTCTGGATGATTCTGGTGCTAAGTTGTAAAACCTCTGGTTTAATCAAAAAGAGGCTGACTTAACCCAAGAGACACTGTTTTAAACTTGAGGACACCATTCTCTAGAATACATGATTTCAAGCCCGTCCCCATAGCCATCAGTGAAAATGGGGACTCAGAACCCATTGAGAAGATGTATAGCAAATAAGAACCATAATCTGTGACTTGTATTCCTCCTTGCCTAGTGTCTGGTTTTTGAGCTGTGGGGAAATATCTCTGTGCCCTCCAGAGTGAGTAGAATGATGCAAGATTTTACTGCCTGAGAAAGAAGGCTAGAGTGGTTCCCACTGACACAGCTGTCAGCTGGAGGATTTCAGCATCTCTGAGCCAAGCAACCAGGACTAGGGATGAGAAAATGCCCCCAGACCGAGGGCAAAGGGGAAGGGAGTCGTGGCCATGAGGACCTTGGGCAGATGGCTGGGACCGCGCACCCTCTCCACAGCACTGTCCTCCTACAGGGTTTATGAGAATCCTTTAAGGCTCGTGGAAATCATACACTGGAGGAATAACAAGCATTTGTTAATACTTAAGTATTAAGTATTTCCTAAATTGCAATCCCATTTCAGAGGCAGAAAGAGTTCAAGGAAAAATATTGTCTTTATTTTTATTTTTAATGTTGACCTTCCCAACATCTGGGCAAACCTTAAGCATAACTGCAAGTATCTCTGGAATACTTGTCATAATGCTCTCTACCACCTCCACCCCCTTCCCTGTGCCCCCATCCTGTGAAGTTAAACCCCTTTCCCAACAACCCAAGCCAAACCTCCCTCCACAAATGGACAAAGCTCAGACGTTCCTTGGCAAGTGTAGCAACTCCTGAGAGCTTGTGTGGTTTTCATAGATAATTTTAAAAGCACTACATCCTTAAATCCAAAGAGAAGTCAGAACTGTGAGATGGGAGATGGTGGGGTTGGCATTTTAATGCAAAGCTTAACCAGCCTTCAACTTTGACTTTTCATCAAGTTAACTGTGTCTGGAGGCAGAGGGCCATGAAGTGGTGCTCAGAGTATGTTTCAGGATGTGGATGCAAGCTGTACCTCGGGTTACTGCCATGGCCCTGATCTCAGAAGCCTGCCTTCAACCCTGGTCATACAAAGGGGGGTATTTTACACAGCAAGTGTTTATTGGCTCATGGTTTCGGTGGCTAGAAGTCCCACTTCAAGGCATTGGCAAGGCCACGCTTTCTTCCCAGAGTCTGTAGTGTTCTGACGTTGACTTGCCGCAGTCCATGGGGCTTCTCGGTTTGCCTCTCTGCCTCTGTCACATGGCCGTCTCTCTCTCCCTGTGTCTGCGCTTCCAGTTCCAGTGACTTCTGGCTTCTCCCAGTGGTTTTCTTACTTTGACTCCTGGCTTCTGGTTTCTTCTTTTTATAAGGCCTCCAGTTATATGGATTAAAATCCACCCGGATTCACTTGGGCTGCATCTTAACTAAAAATAACATCTTTAAAAAGTCCTATTTACAATGGGTTCACACCCACAGGAATGCAGTTTAAGATTAAGAACAGGTCTTTTGTTGGGGTACATGAGTCGACTTACCAGGGAGGGTTAGTTCCTGAGTGGTACTAGGTAATTTCCACTCAATAACCCCATCCCTTTTGCCCAAATGGATAATGCCTGTGCTTTACCCAGATTCCCTGGGGGTCCTTTTACCATTTCTGTAAAGGCTTCCCAGGGCTCTCCACCACCTGCCCCTGTTCTCCAGTGGTCAGCCCTGAGCTACGGGAGCCACCTGACCACTTTCACCAACAAAGACCCAGAAGGGCCTAGAGTTTATTTCTCTCCCAGGGTGGCCCTTGACAATAACTGTGGGTACAGGAGTGTGAAAGCCTCAGGTTGGGACACACTCCTATAGCCTGCCCTCTGAATTCCCTGGCAGGACCAAGTGAAGCCATCCTCTGCGAACTTGGCCTGAAATCCACTCTTGCTTGGTTCCCCCACCTCTGTGTCCCCATCCTGTGTCCCCTGTTCCTTGCTGAGCTCCACTCACCCAAATTCCTCTTCTCAGCTCTGCTTCTGGGGCAGCTGATGATAAGCCCATCCCACTGCCTCCCATCAGTTGATCAACACCAGTTAGCCTAATAAATTTCATCTCCTGGGATTTTGCAGTCAGGATACCAAGAGACTGAGTTAACCGAGCTGAATGGCCACTTAGACCACTGGTGTGGTCTTGTTTGGGAGAGTGGAGAGAGCTGATCTGGAGGGAAGATGGAAGAAGAAAGGAGAAAGAGGGGGGAGGTGGCACAGGGGACAAAAAAAAAACAAAAAACAAAAAACAGTGTTGCTGGGTCTTGAGTGTGAGAGAGGTTGCCTAGTTCTCAGATGATTTTCCTGATCCTCATTCCATGTCCCAGAGACCTGCTGTATATCTTTCCCTGCCCATCATCCCAGGAAATCTCTACCCTGCAATAAACCCTCTTACCTGAGCTGCCTGAGTGGGTCTGTTCCTTGCAACCTCAGGACGCCCTGAAATTATTCTGCTTGAATGTTCAGTCCATTTGTGGGCCCCTGGCATCTAGATGCTCTGATTCTGTGTCCATGTCGGTGCTCAGCTGCAGCCTTGGAGGACAGTTTCCGCACACGCTGACATCTGCCAACCTCAAGGGCCGGTCTCCCTCTGTTCCTTGGCCTGAGGACTTTCTCTGGTACCTGTGAACACAGCACCTGGAAAGGGAGAGCCAGTATCCACAGGAGCAGTCCTTTGCCAATATAGGATGGAAGTCCATGGCAAATGTCCCAGCCTCTCAGTGGAGATAACTTCCTACACCTAAGACCTTGCTTCGGAGTCTTGTTTTGGGGGGAACCAATGGAGCCCTCCCTGTTCAAAGAGAGTAGGAAGTTCTCTAAAGCTCTGGGATGAATTATTGACTGCTGCTTCCCAGGAAATGTGGATAGTTTTGTTGGTCACAAATGTCTCTGTATAACCCTCTCTGCACGCACTGCTCGACATCCACTCTTTTTGCTCCTTTGCTCCAGGAGCAGCTGTCGCTAGCCATCAGCTGTTGTGTGTGCAAGGGGGCAGGGTTGCACTCTTGAGCTTACTGAAATTTATCTCCAGCAGCAAATTTGAGAGAAAATGTCTATGACAGTGACCTTCAATGAATTCCCCAGGTTCGTGGATCCTGAGTACTGTCTCATCATGGTCTTGCCAGAGCGTGGGCTTTGATTGTTTGAGTCACCAGTGTCCATCCTTATGCAATGCTAAGCCCTTCATCGTGGGACCTTTGGGGTGCTGGTGATGGGCAGGGGGTTAGGGGAGGGAGAGGTATATCAGGAGAATCTGAAGAGCACAGGCTTTGATGGCTTGGGCTGGAATCCTGGTTGTACATTACTAGTGGGGTTTGGTGTGAGCCCTTTCACCTCCCTAAACTTTGGTTTCTTCATCTGTAAAGTGGATAATATCCTCTGCTTCAGGATACTGTGGCAAGCTCAAGATACTGAGCTAAAGTGGGACAAGTGTTCAACACTGCCTGGTGCTTGGTAGCTGCTTAATAAACAGTTTCCACTAGGGCTACTGCTATTTAGCCTCATGATAATTATAATGACAATAATTACTATTAAGGTTAAACTGGTCCATTTTTCTATTGGTGTTTACATGGGAAGCAATGAAATGTTTCTAGGGTCTGAAAGAAGCAAGGACTCTCCACAAGATGAATATTTGACTCACAGTAAGATGAATTCTTGGAAAAATTCATATTGATTACATGTCCTTGATTCTTTTAACTTGAACTTGTGTAGACCACCTCTGACGGCTTTGGTTCTGGGTTCTGTAATTGAGCCAATGAATGAGGAATTGGCTTTAAATGTTACCTCATGCTTTCAGGAATAATTTGTTCTAGAAAACAAATGGGTTTCAAAAAAATCCAGTTCACTTTCCTAAAAGTTTCTAGAGCAAATTTCTAGAGCAAGTTTCAGAGACACATTTGACGGGATCTTCCAACTGATGAAATGTTAGGCTTCCCATTATAAATTTTTAAAACTATTTTTAGAGAAGTTAGGTTTACATTTACAGAAAAATTGCACCAAAAGTATAGGGTATTCTCATATAATCCCCCTCCCCACACCCACACACATAGTTACCCCTCTTATTGCCCTCTTAGATTAGTGTGTACATTTGTTACAGTTGATGAAACAATACTGAAGCATTGCTACTAACCAAAGCCTATAGTTCACATTATGATTACACTTTGTGCTGTACAGTTCCATAGGCCCTGACAAATGGGTAATGCCACGTATCCGTCATTGCACTATGATACAGAAGATTCTCACCACCCTAAATATGCCCTGTTCCAACCATTCATTTCCCCCCTCCCTTTTGAATCCCTGGCAACCACTTCTAAGGGGGAAACATTAAATTTTAAAAAGGTTTTTTTTTTCTTTGAGAATAATTCCTTTATTTAGACTCTTTGGTATCTAAACTTTTGAATAAATGATCTTTTATTGAATTAGTTGCATTCCAAGAAATTACTATATATTTAGCTAGTGTCCTGATTAGTCTTCCAGCGTCACTGAAGTCAATTATCATTTTCAAACTGTTATGTTGGAGAAAGAGTACTAAATTTAGAACACAAAAATTCCTGGGTTTGAGTTCAAGGTTGGTTTTCTTAATTTCTCTCATTCCCAGATTTTTTATCTGTCAAAATAACCATCTTACAGGGTTGGGGAAAAAATTTAACAGAAGATCACATAATCTGTAAACTATAATGTTCTTCCAAAAAAGAGAGTTTTTACAGCTAAGAGATTTCAAAGTGAGTTGGGTGGTCATTCCAGAGGTTACGCTTATGCAGGTCTTAGATTTCACTAACTGCCCCATTACAATTTTTGGTAATACTTGTTAGTTTTTGAGTTCTTACTATGTGTCAGGCACTGATCTTGATGTTTTGCCCATATTAACCCATTTAACCCTTGCAAAGAGCCTATGACTTAAATATTATCCTCATCAGTAGGGAGATGATCAAATTGAGGCACAGAGAGGTCAAGCAACTTGCCCAACGTTGCACAGCTAGCAAGTGCAGAGTCAGGATTTGAACCCAAGGAGTCTGGCCCAGAGACCCATCTTCTGAACTACCTTGCCATACTGCCTACCCATGCAGGCACCTGTAGGGCTTCCAGGGAATGTATTCCCATAGCAACTCAGGCAGCTTTTGTTCTCAAGTCTAGCCAGTGGTCCTCACTGTGCAGAGAGCCAAGCATATCCACTTCCTCATCCTGCATCAGAGGTTTGCCAGGGAGGTCTGTCCATCTTGCCTGCTGTTTAGTGGCTTCCCTTTGCTTACAGTTCTAGTTTGCTAAAGTGGCTCAAAGCAGATAACATAAAATGGGTTGGCTTTTAACAGTGGGAATTTATTAGTTTACAAGCTTACAATTTTGAGACTGAGACAAATGTCCAAATCAGGGCATTGTTGGGTCATGTTTTCTTCCCAAAGACTGGCTGCTGGCAATCCTGGACTCCTCTGACACATGGCAAGGCACCTGGTGTTAGCTGCTGGTCTCTCCCTTCTTTTCTGGATTTTGTTGCTTTCAGCATCTTGCTTCTGTGGCTTTTTCTCCGTCTGAATTTCATTCTCTTATGAAGGGCTCCAGTAAGAGGAGTAAGACCCATCCTGAATGAGGTGGGTCACATGTTAACTTAAGGTCCTACTCACCAAAAGATCCTGCTTACAATAGGTCCACACCCACAGGAATGGATTAACTTTAACAAGATACGTTTCTGGTATCCATACTGCTTCCAGCCAGCACACACGCCCTTGGCTCTAACCAGTGAAACCATACACAGCCTCCTGGAGAGTCCCCTGTTCCTGTCCCCAAGCCTTGGCTCATGTGGTTCTCACCCCCACCCCCAGATGCCTGTCCTCCCTAAATGCCCCCTGCCTGTCCATACCTTGGGTCACAAACCAGCAGTCTCCTGGGGGCTTTTTTATGGTCTGCATTGTGTCTTATATTTTTTAAAACAGTAGCTACCAATATTTCAGTGTCAGGAGATTTTACAGATATACATGGATCTCCAGCTATTCTTGAAAACAAAAACAACAACAACACAAAAAAACAACAAAAGTGCAACAGTGTCGTCCCTCCAAGCCTCCTGAAGAAAAGGACCTGTGATCTGTGCTTTGCAGCTGCCTCCAGCATCCCTCTTGTCTCCCATCAGCACAGGCCCTTGGGCATTTGATATCAGCTCCCCTCATCTCAACCCAGCTCAAGTGGTACCTTTGCAAAAAGACTTTCAGGAGGCAATCGGAAGCAACCTCTTTACTCCTAAAATTCCCTGCTCTTCCTCCTCGCTCTCTCTGTTCTACCTCCCACTATTTACCCTCTGTTAGAGCTATTTGTGTACTTGCCCTAATGTTCCCTCAAGCGTGGAAGCTGCTCATGGACAGGATCTAAGTCTAATTCACCTGCCAATTCTCCTTGTATACAGCACATAGATAGACCAGGAGAAGTCTGTGGCACTTTTTTTCTCCAGTAACATGAGGTTCTTAACAGAACCTCTAATGCCTCCTTGATCTGCAGTGTAGCTGAAACCCTTAAAATTTGTGAGTGAAAAATAAAAAAAAAAAAAAAAAAAAAAAAAGAAAGAAAGAAAGTAACCCAGCCTGGCCATTGTAGTATTTTTAATGTAAAAGAGAGAGAAAGAAGTGAAAGTGATTTGTCATGCAATGGTTTTCAGGAATGGTTCTGGTCCATGAAAGTCTTTAGCCAGAATTCAAGGGAGAGGAGATAAAAGTAGCTTCTCAAGGGATCATAGTTTTTTTCCAAGGAATGGAGAGGCTGACTCTAGTTTGATTTATTTTCACTGTCACTTCCATACCTACGACTTTCATTTCCTTTCACCTAAGTAGACCCTGTAACAAGTACCATTCACAGCATTATCAGTCTTAATTAGGGTCATTTGGGGGCACTTACACATACACTCAGGAGAGGGGAGAGAGAAGACAGAAGCCTGTGCCCTGAGGCCCTGCCCCCCCCATACCCAGCAGTATTTCAGGGATCCCACAACCTCTACCTGCTTCACACTACAAATCATCACTGCTCAGAACTCCCACGAGGTTAAAGCTACAACTGTCATTGGCCCCTTTCCCTGGGAGAACTTCTGCACTAAGCCCCGGGGGGCTTCTTGGTCTTCAACAGAATGTCTCCCAGACCCCTAATCCCTGCCATGGTGACAACCCCAATGACTCTATAGCCCACCTCTCCTGCCCCCGAACCTCGCCCCCTAAGCCCCTGGGCCTTATGATCTGTCCTCTGGAAAAGTCCCCTCTGGCTTCCACTGCTCTGAACAATGCCTCCATCTGTTTTGGCTCTGATCCGGGCTTGAGGACCTCTACTCCAAAATCCTTGAACTTCAACTTCAGCTGCATTGGAATCCCCTCCAATGGCTTGTTAAAACACTGATTCCAGGACCCCAACCTAGAGCGTCAGGTTCAGTAGGTCTGGGTAAGGCCCTGGGTGATGCTGCTGCTGCTGGCCAGGGACCCCAAATTAAAACCTGCCAGGAGTCTTTCCTTTCCTTTCCTTCCCGGATGGCAGGGGAGATAGGTGTCCTCCTTGTTCCTAATTGCTGCTACCAGACCATTTCACCCCCCTTCTCCTGCAAAACCTCAGCTAGTTTGAAGAACAGAGCGTGGGGTCATACCACCTACCCTCATTTCTAGAGAATTATAGTACTTGACTCCCCCCTTTTCACCAATCTAAGTTTTCACCCTTGAATGCTTTCAAAATTCCAAGGACATGAGCCATCCATTACCTGGTTTATCACTTCTTTGACTCCCTCCTTTCCAATTCTCTTTCTCCATTCTTTGGCAATCCCCTCCCGATACCGAGCAAAAATGGGGCTCATTGCCTGATGTGCTTCATTAATGACCAATTCCTGAGACATTGGGGTTTCAAAGAGAGAGTGTATTGCCAGCACATAGCAAAGTGCTCAGATGATCTAATGGCTTAAAATATGTCTCCCTGAACTACAGTAAATGATAATTTTATAGTATTCCAAGACACTCGGGTTTATGCTAATGAGCAATTGGGGTGGAGCTGGCTCAGGTTCCTTCATTAATAAACATTAAGGGGCTATCTAGTGATCATAAGACTTGAAAGTTGTAAAACAGGATGGGGGGTGGGTACCAAATGGGGTGAGTCACAAGATTTTTACAATTACCGGATAAAGGTTATATAGTTTTACAATCATTATCGGATATCAAGGCATCTGGATTCTAGTTCAGCAAGTTTCAGTAATGTCAAGTATTTATTTTTGGCTTTTCTACAATATACTAGAAAATAAAAAGGCATCTGTATAATGTTTCAGTAATCATAATCATTTGTTAATTCTTTTTTTTTTAATTATAGAAACTTTAATCATCTCAGCAATGATTTTTACTTTTGTTTTTCCTAATTTTATTATAATAAAAGACAATACATTAAAATAATAAGTTGTGCAAATATTATTGTGGCTGAATAAAACAATACATCTGCTGTGTTCTCGGTTACACTTCCATGATCACACCATAATTGAATCTTCAGAAATCTCAATTTTGAGCATCCCACTCTCAAACCTCCATCCAGATCACCCACTTTTCTACCCCTACTGCAAAAAAGAAAAAACAACAGGGGACTCCATTGATTAACCCTCTGTTCTCTTCCCGTTCCTCACTCCTGTTATTCTTACTTCCCTGCTCACCCAGTCTTGGTGCCAGACTCTGCCCCTTGTCTTTATTCCCAGGCCTGCTGCCTCACCGACCTTCATTGCTCTCACCTGCAAACCCAGCCCTCGTTAAACCCACACCTGGGCACTGATGGCTGGAAAAAAAATACCACACTCATGCTGACTTGTCACGTTTTTATTTACTAAACTTCTTTAAAAATTTGAGAAGATTGCAGAGTCAATGTCCTTATAAGAAATAATACGTAGAGATCTGTGTACCCTTTACCCAGTTTCCCATGATGGTAACAACATCAAAAGTTTAGTAAAGTATCAAAATCAGGATATTGACATCGACGCAGTCAAGATAAGGAACATTTCCATCCCCACAAGGATCCCTCCTGTTGCCCTTTTATATCCATTTTTCTCCCACCCATCCCCTGCTTAACCTCCAGCAACCACTAATCAGTTCTCCATTTCTATAACTTTGTCATTTCAAGAATTTTATAAAAATGGAATTATATAACATGGAACCATTTTTTTCTTTTTTTTTCTTTTTTTAGCAAAATTGCCTTATAATTTATTTTTTTAAACAAATTAATTTTTGATACATATTAATAAAACATGCAGTTCATCCAAAGTGTACAATCAATGGTATAATCACAGAGTTGAGCAGTCATCACTTCAATCATTATTAGAGTATTTTCATTATTTCAGTAATAATAATAATAAAAAACAGACAAAAAATGTCCTCACCTCTCGATCTCTCTAGTTTTCCCCTGCTGTACATAGCTGCTATTTCTGGCTATTTTTGCACAATTACTTATTTGTTTATTAAGCAGTTTTATTGAGATATAGTCACATACCATATGAACTATCCAAAGTGCATAATGAATGACTTTTAGTATAATCACAATGTTGTACATTCATCATCTAAAAAATTTTAAAACAATTTCATTACTTCAAAAAGAAAGACTTCACACCCCTTAGCATTCCTTCCCTAGCCTTACGTAACCACTAATCTAATTTCATCTTTATAAATTGATTTATGTTTACATTTTATATAAATGGAATCATGCAATATGTAGTACTTTGTGTCTGGTCTCTTTCACTTAGTATAATGTTGTTGTTTTTTTCGGTCTGATATTAGTATTTTGTAGCATTAACCTACATTTGTTCAACTTCAAAAAATGGTCTTATATATGCAATTTTACCCATATTCATATTTCACATAATATATCTAGTTCATAATAGCACAATCATACAGCATTTGTCCTTTTGTGTCTGACTTGCTTCACTCAACATAACGTCCTCCAGGTTCATCCATGTTGTCATATGTTTCACAACTTCATTTCTTCTTACCACTGTATAATATTCCATTGTGTTGCACAATTTGTTTATCCATTCATCAGTTGATGGACAGCTGGGTTGTTTCCAATATTTGGCTATCGTGAATAACGCTGCTGTGAACATCAGTGTGCAGATGTCTATTCGTGTCACTGCTCTGAGTTCTTCTGGGAATATACCTAGTAATGGTATTGCCAGGTCCCATGGCAAGTGTATGTTCAACTTCCTTAGGCACTGCCAGTCCTTCACAGTGGCTGTACCATTTTACATTCCCACCAACACTGAATAAGCATTCCTATCTCTCCACATCCTCTCCAACATTTATAGTTTTCTGACTTTTTAATAGCGGCCAGTCTAATTGGTATGAAATGATATCTCCTTGTAGTTTTAATTTGTGTTTCCCTAATCGCTAGTGATATTGAACATTTTTTCATGTGTTTCTTCGCCATTTGTATTTCTTCTTTGGACAGTTGTCTCTTCAAGTATTTTGCCCATTGTAACCTTTTGAGATTGGCTTTGTCCACTCAGCACCATACCGTCCAGTTTGTTGCATATATAAATAATTTTTTCCTACTTATTGCTGATTAGAATTCCATGGTATAGATATACCATAGTTTGTTAATCCATTCACTTGTTGAAGGAAATCTTAGTTGTTTCTAGTTTTTGGTTATTACAAATAAAGCTGCTATAAATATCCATGAACAGGTTTTCCTGTGAACATAAGTCTTCATTCCTCTGGGATAAATGTCTGGGAGTGCAGTGCTAGGCCATATGGGAGAAGCATATTTTGTTTTTAAAGAAATTGCCAAACTGTTTTCCAGAGAGACTGTACCATTTTACATTCCCATCAGCAATGTAGTAATAATCCAGTTTCTCCACATTCTCACCAGTGTTTGTTAAAAATGTAGTCATCATTTTTAAATTTAGCCATTCTGATAGGTATTTAGTGGTTTCAATTTGTATTTCCCTATTGGCTAATGATGTTGAATATCTTTTCATGTACTTATTTGCCATCTCTATATCTTTTTGGTGAAATGTCACTTCATGTCTTTTTTCCCATGTTCCAAGTGGATCATTTGCTTTTTATACTGTCAAGTTTTGAGGGCTCCTCATATATTCTAGATACCAGTCCTTTGTCAGATATGTGGTTTTCAAATATTTTCTTGCACTTCATAGCTTGTCTTTTCATCCTCCTAACAGGATCTTTCATGAAGCACAAGTTTTTAGCTTTGAACAAGTCTCTTATCAAAGTTTCCTGTTATAGAGCTTTTGGTGCAAAATATATGAACTCTTTGCCTAGCCCTAGTTCCTGGAGTTTTTCTCTTATGTTTTTTCCTAATGGTTTTATAGTCTTTTGATTTACATTTAAATCTGTGATCCATTTTGAGTTAATTTTTGTATAAGGTGCAAGACT
>JAQZBX010096242.1:0-11840 GCA_029593785.1 Cabassous unicinctus
GCAGACACAGAAGAACACACAGAGAGCAGATAGCAAGCACAAAAACAACCGGGGGGTGGGAAGGGTCGGGGGAGAAATAAATAAATCTTTTTTTTTTTTTTTTTTAAAGATTTATTTATTTTATTTTATTTATCCGCCCCCCCTTGCTGCTTGTGCCGCTGTGTCCATTCGCTGCGTGTCCTCTCCGTGTCTGCTCATCTCCCCCTCGCTGTGAGGTCCTGCCGCATCAGCCCACGGCGCCGCGCGAGCCAGCCTGCCCTCACAAGGAGGCGCCGGGAAGCGAACCCAGGGCCTCTCATATGGTAAACGGGTGCTCTATCTATTGCGCCACACCCACTTCCTGCCGTGAGGTTGCTGCATCAGCCCACCACACCGCTCAGGCCAGCGTGCCCTCACAAGGAGGCCTTGGGACGAGAACCCGGGCCTCCCATATGGTAAATGGGGGCTCTATCCACTGAGCCACACCCGCTTCCCAAATAAATAAATCTTTAAAAAAAATAAACAAACAAATGGCAACTGGAAGAATGCCTGAGCTGTTAATAGAACCAACTGCTTATAAAATATCCTCAAATAACTTTAAAATAATATTCACACACAATTTGATTCTCAAATTGCAATTTTATTTTTTCTCCATTAAATCATAGACTACAGATCATTATTACCCAATACAATCTAACTGAATCTCATCAGACTTGGGAGGGAATTAAGAGGCTGGTAAAGTCTAACTTGAGTTATTAGCTTAAAATCATAAAACTACTTTTTAATGGTCTATAATTTATGCTTTTTACCATTTCAAATGAACTGCATCCTGATTTCCTCTGAGTCGATAACATTTTTCCTATTTTAGTAGCCGTCATTTAGGTGATTAACCAGTAACCTCTCATAACTTTATTTCATTCGTATCCTGGCCAAAACAAAGAACCACCCAAGATGATCAGAACACAAGAGTGGTCAGTTCTAACTCAGTGTAGCTTTGGTATGGGCTCAGAGAAGCTTCCCACCTTTAGGAATGGACATTAAAACAGTAAAAAGGTGCCAACAATCTACTAACCACAATGCTTTCAACTAAACATTACAATTCCAGCAATATTTTAACTTACCAAGGACAATAAGTTTGGAAAGTTTGGAGTGCTTACACAATAAATTTAAAACAGATTTGAAGATTCCTACGGATACCAAACTCCCTTCATCCACAACCAGAACTTTAACCGAAGAAAATTTCCATGGCGTTTTCTTTTTCTTCATTTTTTTCTCCCAAAAATAGAAACTGTAATTGACCTATAAGCAAAGTATGACATTTCTAAATTCAGGTTTAAAAATTTTAAAGAATACATTACTTTAAAACAAAAATCTTAAACTGTGGGGGATGGGGACAGAAACATAGGGAAAAGGCTAAGGAAAAAGAGAATACAAAATGTATAGTGATGAATACACAGAAAAAATAGATCAAATAAATTGTTTTCAAAAAGATTAGTTTAAAAAAACAACAACAACAAAACTGCTTCCTAACAAGGGCTTAGTGTTTTTAATTAAAAAGATCTCAATACTTCTCTCATCATTCTTGACCAGAGAAAGCCTCCTTTTCTTTTCCATTCCCAAATAAACCTTCTCTTGGCCTTCGGAGATACCCCAATCACTTAAGCCCTCCTCCTCTCCCAATTATCTTACTCCATTCTGGAAACAAAGGCTGCCTTCCCAGACTAACAATGAAAATGCTACTTTCTCTTTCTAGTATTCTAAACTTCCTTTCCTCCTCAACATTTAAAAACCATCACCACTACCAACAATAACAAAATAACAAAATCATTCATTATGGAGGCAATATATTTACTATCTTCAAAAATAGCTAAGGAAAACAATTATTTGTAAAATTACAAGCAGGGAATGTTAAACATTTTGTTGTATATGATGCCAAAAATGTTTCTATGTTGTTAAGTGTAGAAACATATATGTATATACATATTTTTAAATGGTATACCATATTCTCATTTAATTTTTTTAGTGAAACTAGATTCAGCATGTCTAAAAGTAAAGCTTTCGGGAACAGATGTAGCTCAAGCGGTTGAGCTCCTGCCTCCCATATGGGAGTTCCCGGGTTTGGTTCCTGGTGCCTCCTGAAAAAAAACAAAAACAAACAGCAAGCAAAACAAATGAAAAAACCAACTCAGGGAAGCTGAAGTGGCTCAGTGGCTGAATGCCAGCTTCCCACCTACAAGGTCCTGGGTTCAATCCCCGGCCCCCGGTACTTAGGAAAAAAAAAAAAAGAAGTAAAGCTTTCATATTTCCCACCCAAATGCATTAATTCTCTTCAATAAAACCCCCTATTCTCAGTGGCCTTGTCTCACAATAGACATCTGGAATATCTTATTCCAATTGTTTCCTTTCTTTTATTTTATATATTCAATTAGTTACCTTAGAAAAGCCTGTTTGACACTTTCTACTGTATTTTTACTGCTCCCTACGCAATACAGGCCCCATTTATGAGCACCTAGATCACTCCAATAGCCTTAATGTCAGGTTCCCCTACACTAGCCAAATATAGCATTGCCAGATAAAATACAAGGCACCCAGTTGAATTTGAGTTTCAGATAAACAAAAAATAATTTTTAGTATAAATATATTCCATACAACATTTGGGATATACTTATACTAAAAATTATTCATATTTGAGTTGCTAAATCTGGCAACCCTAGCATGAGAATGGCCACCTCAGTGCTATTCCCGTGCCCCAGAACTCTCTCCTGACTAAATTAAGATACTACCAATTGATCAGAGCTGGCACATAAGATGAAACTTAGGAATGATTTCTCTGTAGTTTCCCCATTCTAATTCAATCTTACTCACTAATTGGACATGAAGGCACAGTGCAAAAAAATCATGAATTGACTAGAAGCCTCTGTCACCAAGGAGCTATACAATCTCGGGCAAGCCACTCAATTTCTCTAGATCTCAATTCACTCATCTGACAAATTACAAATAATGGGCAAGATGATTTCTGAGGTGGCTCATGGTTCCATGACCCTATGTACTCTTCCTTAAAACTGCTTTCTTCATTTCACTCTCTTCCTTAGGAACCTAAGTGGCTCCCTAGTAAATCAAATTTAAGCTTCTTTGTTGTGGAAGGAGCAACAAGCTGAGAGGTCAGAAATCTGAATCCAAGTCCCAATTCTGCACGTAACTGAGACCTTGGACAACTCATTAACAGCCTAAAGTTCAGCTGGCTCTTCTGTGAAAATGGAGATAATATCACTTACCCACTTCACAAATTTGTCAAGGATTTAATGAGATAATGTCGAAATACTTTACAAACTTTAAAAGCACAAGGTCCCTAAGCCAGGTTTCATTTCCGTTATTCTGCAATACACAGCTTTCATTTTAATCAATGAAGTCACCTCAAAATCCTTTATAAACACTATAATCATTCTCCTCAATGCCTTTGGAAAGGCCTTTCCCCTCAATAAAATGCCTTCCTCCTCACCTGAATCTACTGTCCTTTAAAGTCCACTTCAATCACTACTCCCTTCATAAATCTTCCAACTGCCAAGTTCTTTATCAATGTTAGGGCTGGGGGAACTTCTCCAACTCTTCAGAAGTCTAAAACTTGATGACTCTTCACTATAGCCAAAACCATTTTTTCAAAGATATTAATCATTTGAAATTTTTAATAAGTGCCTACTATTTGCCAGGTTGTTCTAGATGGAGGAAATAAAGAACTAAAATGAATAAAGTCCTCAGTCTCATGGAGCCTTGATTCTAAAAAATTTAAGCCTTTTCCTTCTATTTCCAATACTACTCAAAGTGAGGTCTATGAACTATGATATGTTTGTAACCATTCCCAATGAGAAATAGGGCTTGTGCCAGGATCTAAATTAATGACATCATTAAACATACACTTTATTTTAGCTGATACATTTTTTTTAAGAATAAGACTTTCTCAATGAAGGAAGCATTGCACTGATTTACTTTCTGGCACTTGTTCCTTTCTCACTGCAGACCAATAACAGTTTATATACACACTGGCTGTTTTGAATAGCACTGATCCACACTATAAGACAGGGCCCAGCAGACACTCAATAAACATCAATTAATTGTCATCGTATGAAAAAAAATGCTTAAACTCTCTAAATAAGGTTTGTTTTTAAGGCAAATATTTTATATACAGAAAAATGTGAAAAGCTTTACCTGACATAGTGTATAAGCATGAAGACCAGTCTTCTGTCTCAGCAAGCCAGCTGCTTTCCCCGTGGGTGCTGTAAGTAAAACTTCTACAGCTTTGTCCACCTTCGGTTGGCTTTGCTCGTTAAAGGTGATCCATTCCTCTGGTACATCTTGATCTTGCTCAAAATCTTCACAGGCTTTTTTTACTTCTCTTTCTTCCAACTGCTCTATATGCTTAAAAAGATGGCTAACAATTGTGGTCTTTCCACAACCACCTTTCCCACTTATGACTGTCACAGCATTAGAACAAATCATTTCCAAAGCAGCCACCTGGTCCTGATCTAGTTGAACTTGACTTGTTTCTACATTAACTTCATTTTCACCATTATTCCTGACAGGATCATCATCATCCTGTGCATCCAGAATGTGTACAGGATTTTCTAATCTTGTTTCATCAGGTTTATTTTCATTCAGTGTCTCGTCAATTCTTGAATTCTCGGCTTTCGCAATGTGAATAGATGTAAGTACCTCTTTTACATCTACATGTAAATGCCATGGAGGTCTCTTCATCAGGTTACTTACTGAAAAGGCAATGCCTCTTTCAGCCTGGTAAAGGTCATAAGGAAAGACACAGGCCTTCTCATATATCACCACACCAATATCCTTCAAAAACTTCAGGGACTGCCACACGTCTTGAAAAGACACACAGTCTGACAATTTAGAAGTTAATTCAGCTTCTTCAACACAAGTGTGTCCATGGTCTCTACAAATCTGCTTCAGTTTAGAATATATTATTAAAGCATTCTTTTCTAAATCGGTCATCAACTGCAGAAGAGACTTGCACTGACAAAACGCTATCCAACTTGCTTCACATCGCAATAGTTTCAATTCTCTGTAGGTTATCTTGAATAAAATAACAAAGCTCAAGTTGCTTAATAAAAATTATGTCGATGAATATTATTAGAATCACAGTAAAAATTATGTTATTTCTTAATTTTTTAATTCCCAAAGATTATATCAACTACATTTGGAGAGAAAAAACAGTATACCTAACACAGTGCTAATTTTTAAAATGTACTGCATTATGATTAGAGATCTGTAAATGCATAAATTAAAATGGTGGGAGCAGATGTGGCTCAAGCAGTTGAGCGCCTACCTCCCACATGGGAGGTCCTGGGTTCGGTTCCCATGCCTCCTAAAGAAGACAAACAAACAATGAGCAGACAATGAGCAGACAACGAGAAAAAACAAATGAGCAAGGAGCAGATGTGGCTCAAGCAGTTGAGTGCCCGCCTCCCACATGGGAGGTCTCGGGTTCCGGGTGCCTCCAAAAAGAAAAAACAGACAATGAGCAGACAAAATTAAAAAAAAAAAAGCACAATGAGTAGAGAATGAGTGCAAACAATGAGCAAACAGACAAGGGAGCCATCTCAGGGTGGGGGAATTATATTTTAGCAAAACAATACACACACAGTTTAAAAAGTCAAATAATACCATGAGGCTTATGACACAAAAAAATAGGAATCCCCTGCCTTACCTCTTCCCATGCCTTCTAAAGCAATCACCTTCAATTCTTTCAGTTATTTCTTCCAGAATTTACCACCAGCTTTTTAAGTAATGTTAATACTATTCCTTGATTTTTCTAAATTTTAGACATTTATTATTAATTCCTCACTATGGAAAATATGACCTCTTTTTTATACCATCTCTTCCACAATGCTTTTCTTCCTCCCATCTTTGCAAAAAGTTATAGTATATATTTCTGCTAACTAGTTTTGGTCATATCAGTGTTTATTATGCCTATGAAAATATTTTTCACAACTGAGCAATATGATGTATGATGATTACATAACTTTTGTGTTCACTCCATGTTTACCCTGAAACTAGCGACTGCCTCATTTGCTTGGCTTGCTTAGTTTTCTATGTGTCCACCAACAGTTCAGCCCAAACCCTACAGACGAGGTACAGGACTACCCTCACTATGATACACTCAGCAGGTCATCTACCCCTCCTGGAGCCCTCCAGACCTCAGTGAGAGTCTTTATTCTGGGTGGTGTTTTATATAACAATGATGAAACTTCAAGCCTCCTTTCCCCATTCAAACCCCAGAATGCTGCAATCAGACATTCTTCTCTGAGAATACTGTCTGGACAGAAGGAAAGACCTATAGATAATGACATGAGGGCGGAGGGGTCTGTGCCCTAATGAAAAATTTGAGTCACAACCAGATAATCCCTGTCTTATCCCAACCTGGTACCCCAAGTCTGGAAGCTCTCGGTCGAATTTCATCAGGATGAACCTCTATTCTGCTGGTTATGGAGGGTAATCACTTCATGCCCACACTGGGGAGGGAATCTAGGGCTCCAACAGTTTCTAACATGAGTCTTCACTTAGTCCTGGTATTTCCACCTTCAAACTCTGCCCTCACCTTCAGAAGTATTTCAAATTCTTTAATCTCATTTGTATTTTGCTTGTTTTACTTTAGGAAAGGAGCTGAGATTTTTAAAATGCGCCTTCAAGCCACCACGTTTAATTAGAAGCTCCCAAAGAATTCAGCTTTACTTGAGTCATTGCAATTTTCTGAGGCCCAGCATATAAACATATATTTTCTGAATATGCCCCGGGCATTTACAATGACAGTATTTCTGGGTTGTTGTTTTTTTTTTTTCTTAAATAATTGCTAATACATAACTTAGCACTTAATTTGTGGCAGAGACTACTCTAAGGACGTAGCATATATTAATTCACTTAATCATCACAACAACCCTATTAAGTAAATATAATTATGAGCCCTGGTTTATATTTAAGGAAACAAAAGTACAAAAGATTACGTAATTTGCCCCAAGACACATAGCTGGGAGGTACAGAGGCAGGTTGTCTAGACAGTTAGGGCTCCCGAGCCCATTCTTTTAACCATTTTGCTACACTGCGTCTTTAATGTAAAAAAGGGTGGGGGGGGGGGTGCCTAAAATTGTTGTATCAGCTCAACCTAGCTTTCCAAAAGTACTTATAAAAGCAAGATATTAGTTACATTTCTATATTTCACATCCTTGGCTAATAGTAACAATGTCTATTAGAAGAAAGGCCACCCATCTTACAGTACTCCTGCCTAAAGCCATGCCTCTTGGAGAGAGGCGGCGTGGCATAAGACAGAGGGCACAGGACAACTGGCAAAATGACCAGAGCTGAAAGAGTCTCAAGTACTTTGAGACTTTTCTTTTTAATCTACAAAATAGGAAATAATACCTGCCTTACAGGATTGTTGTGAAAAATAAATGAAATAACATGTGCTATAATTGTTTAAACTAAAAAGGATTACATAGAACTATTATCACGATTAAAAATTATAATGGGGAATGAAGAGGATGAGTTACTGGGAGGTGGAATGACCCACCCTGAGGACGGTTCAAACAAACAAACAACAACAAAAAAAAAAAACGAGGAGGAGGAGAAAGGAGGGAGGGAGGGAAAGAAGCCTGATCCTAGGATTTTAAACACAGTCTCGAACTCAACCTACCACAAAAAAAATGCAAGACCCGCTCTTCCCTGGGAAGATGGTAAGGTAAGCCCAGTAAGGACAAGGATGAGGTCTTGATCACAACTCTGGTCTACACTGGGAAGGCTCAATCCATGTTTACTGAATTGAATTAACCTAACACAATGTATTTGTTTAATTAGTAACACTTCCTATAATTTATTCTTGAAATGTGGACAGGAATAATTTTTTAGATCTCTAAATAGTTCTCTGCTCAGTTCCTCATATTTAGATAGAACTTTAGCTTTTAGAAGCTGTTTTATTCTTTCCCAAATATTAACTCAATAATCCTTCTGACTGCCCTCTGAGTGGGTCATTTACTCACTCACAAATCATTATATAACAACCTACTTGACCTAAGCACTGTTGTAGGCACAAGGGAAACAGAAGTAAAAAGCAGAATGTCTTGCCCTTGTGGGGCTTATTTATGGTGAGGTAGATACCAGACTAAAGTATATAAAGTATATAAAATGTTAGGGAGTAATAAGTGCTAGAGAGAAAAAATAAAGCTGGGAAGGCCAATACATAGTGTCAGGGCGAAGATGATGACATGTAAGATAAGTGCCAGGGAAGGAGTCATTGAGAAGGTGACTTTTGAGTCAAACTCTTAAGGAAGTAAAGGAGCAACACATACACACATGGGGGTGGAGGGCCTTAGAGGCAAAGGGAACAGCAAGCACAGAGACCTGAGGTGGAAAAGTACCTGGCCTGTTCTGCATAATGAAGGAATGGTTATACATAACCAATGAATAAGGTTATGCATAATGAATAGTTATGCAATGAATGAATTCAAAGAAACTTTTCCAGGATTTATAAGATTACGGGTGCCTCCTGCCAAGAGATCAACGAGATAGACTTGGTAACCTGAGGAGGAGAGAGCTGGCTCAAAGGAGAGGTAGCTACTGATTAAGGAGGACAAAGCATATGGATACGTGCCCCCAAATTTCCATTCCAGACACTCTGCTGCAGCTATCCCTGGCTTGAGAGATGTGCAGACAGAACTACAGAAAGAGCAGAAGCCATGGTTTAATCCCTTTCTTTAGCCCACTGAGTAAACTTCTCCAATCATCAGTATAGCCCACCCACAGCCCAGGCAGCCACGTGACAGTGATGGCTGCAGGAGAAAGAATTACTCATCATGGTATCAGTCCACCACCCCTAGGTCTGCCTTCATCACGCTCTTGTCTCATTCTCTAGACATCTCCTCTTTCAGAGTGGCTGTCTGGTAGAGCAGTTAAGAGTGCAGGCAATGCAATCCAATCGGACAGACCCTGGTTCAAATCTTAGCCCTGCCACTGAGCAGCTATGTAACCTTGGGCAAATGCATCCATCTCAGTCGGCTCATATATAAAATTACCATAATAATAGCATCTACTTCAGAGGTCTGTTGTGAAGACTGAGACACTTCATATAAACTGCTTAGGTACAGCAGCCTGTTACCCTGTAAGTGCTTAATAAATGTAATAAACTAAAACCAAAAGCTGGTTCTTTGAGAAGATCAATAAAATTGACAACCCCCTAGCTGGACTAACAAAGAAAAAAAGAGAGAAGATGCAAATAGATACAATCAGAAATGAAAGGGGGCAAGTTACAAATGACCCCACAGAAATAAAAAGAATCATAAGAGGATATTTTGAGAAACTCTATGCCAACAAACTAGACAACCTGGATGAAATGGAAAAATTCCTAGAAATGCACAACCAACCTACACTACAAGAAATACAAGAACTTAACAAACCAATCACATTTAAGGAGATTGAATCCATCATCAAAAATCTCCCAGCAAAGAAAAGTCCAGGACCAGATGGTTTCACAGGTGAATTCTACCAAGCATTTCAAAAAGAATTAACACCAATCCTGTTTAAACTCTTCCAAAAAATTGAAAGGGAGGGAAAATTACCCAACACATTTTATGAAGCCAACATCACCCTAATACCAAAGCCAGATAAAGATACTACAAGAAAAGAAAATTACAGGCCAATCTCTTTAATGAATATAGATGCAAAAATTCTCAACAAAATACTTGCAAATCGAATCCAACAGCATATCAAAAGACTTATACATCACGACCAAGTGGGATATATTCCTGGTATGCAAGGCTGGTTCAACATAAGAAAATCAATCAATGTAATACACCACATTTACAAACTGAAGGGAAAAAAACACATGATCATCTCAATCGATGCAGAAAAGGCATTCAACAAAATCTAGCATACTTTTTTGATAAAAACACTTCAAAAGATAGGAATAGAAGGAAAATTCCTCAATAGGATAAAAGGCATATATGAAAAACCCACAGCCAACATCATACTCAATGGGGAAAGGTTGAAAGCTTTCCCTCTAAGATCAGGAACAAGACAAGGATGCCCACTGTCACCACTGTTATTCAATATTGTACTAGAAATTCTAGCTAAGGCAATTAGACAAGAAAAAAAATTAAAGGCATCCAAATAGGAAAGAGGAAGTAAAACTCTCACTGTTTGCTGATGACATGATACCGTACTTAGAAAATCCTGAAGTAGTCATGACAAAGCTACCTGAACTAATAAATGAGTTCAGTAAAGTGGCAGGATACAAGATTAACACGCAAAAATCAGTAATGTTTTTGTACACTAGTACCGAACAATCAGAGGAGGAAATAAGGGGGAAAATTCCATTTTCAATAGCAACAAAAGACTCAAATACCTAGGAATTAATTTAACCAAAGAAGTACAGGAACTACATGCAGAAAACTACAAAACAATGCTAAAAGAAATTTAAAAATATCTAAACAAATGTAAAAACATTCCGTGTTCATGAATTGGAAGAATAAATATCGTGAAGATGTCTATCTTACCCAAACTTATTTATAGATTCCATGCAATACCAATCAAAATCCCAACAGCTTACTTTACAGAATCCGAGAAGGCAATTACCAAAGTCATCCGGAAGGGTAAGTACACCTGAATAGCCTTGAAAGCATTCTAAAACAGAAGAGCGACGTGGGAGGAATTTCACTGCCTGACCTTGAAATATATTACAAAGCTACAGTGGTCAAAACAGCATGGTACTGGCATAAAGATAGACACATCGATCAGTGGAATAGAATTGAGAACCCAGAAATAAACCCTCACCTATACAGTGAACTGATTTTTGACAAACCTATCAAGTCCATGTTAACGGGACAAAACAGTCTCTTCAAACAAATGGTGTTGGGAGAACTGGGTATCTATAAGCAAAAGAATGAAAGAGGATCCCTATCTCACCCCCTATACAAGAATCAACTCAAAATGAATCAAAGATCTAAATATAAAAGCCAGGACCATAAAACTACTAGAAGAAAATGCAGGGAAACATCTTCAAGACATTGTAGTAGGCGGTGGTTTCTTGGACCTTAAACCCAAAGCACGTGCAACAAAAGAAAAAATAGATAAATGGGATCTCTTCAAAATTAAACACTTTTGCACCTCACAGGACTTTGTCAAAACAGTGAAAAGGCAGCCAACTCAATGGGGAAAAATATTTGGAAATCACATATCTGATAAGGGTTTAATATCCAGGATATATAAAGAGATGCTACAACTCAACAATAAAAAGACAAGCAACCCAATTGAAAAATGGGCAAAAGACTTGAATAGACATTTCTCCAAAGAAGAAATACAAATGGCAAAAAAACACATGAAGAAATGTTCAACATCACTCATGATTAGGGAAATGCAAATCAAAACTACAAGGTATCATTTCACACCTATCAGAATGTCCACTATTAAAAAGACAGAACTACAAGTGTTGGAGAGGATGTGGAGAGATAGGAACACTTCTTCACTGTTGGTGGGAATGCAGAATGGTACAGCCACTGTGGAGGACTGTTTGGCAGTTCCTAAAGAAGTTAAATATAGACTTGCCATGTGACCTGGCAATACAACTACTGGGTAAATACCCAGAAGAACTGAGAGCAATGACACGAACAGACATCTGCACACCGATGTTCATAGCAACATTATTCACCATTGCCAAAAGGTGGAAACAAGGTTTCCATCAACAGATGAATGGATAAACAAACTGTGGTCTATTCACACAATGGAATATTATGCAGCTGTAAGAAGAAATGAAGTCGTAAAGCATATGACAACATGGATGAACCTGGAGGACATTATGCTGAGCGAAG
>JAQZBX010096243.1:0-11845 GCA_029593785.1 Cabassous unicinctus
ACGGCAGAGGGGAGCAGGGCCTGGCTGACGACCCCCGGGACGGCAGAGGGGAGCAGGGCCTGGCTGACGACCCCCGGGACGGCAGAGGGGAGCAGGGCCTGGCTGACGACCCCCGGGACGGCAGAGGGGAGCAGGGCTTGGCTGACAACCCCCGGGACGGCAGAGGGAGCAGGGCTTGGCCTCGGCTCAGCTGGATCCCAGCCATGACTAGCTGACTTAGCAAGTCTCAGCTTCCCTGACACTCGATTTTCTCATCTGTAAAGTGGGCGTCATCGAGTGGCTATGAGCACCTCAGAAGTACCGCCTATTTGATGCTCAGCCTGTGCACGGCCTGTGGGGATGTGCTTGCGCTCGGCAGAACGGTCCCTCGTCCCTGACACCTGTGAGTGTGCTGCCTTCCAAGGCAAGGGAAGGTTAAGGCTGCAGATGGACTCAACCTTGAGTTGACCTTGAGATGGGAAAGATCATCCTGGATTATCCGATGGGACCAATGTCATAAGTGACGTTGTAAGTAGAAAAGGGAGGCAGGAAAGTCAGTGTCAGAGTGAGGCAATGTGGGAAAGGCTGGATCGCCCCGACTGCCTTTGAAAGCAGGAGGGGCCCGTCGGCCAGGGAATGCAGGCGGCCTCTAGAAGCTGGAAAGAGCAAGAACATGATTCTCCCCTAGAGCCTCAAGAAAGAACCGCAGCCTGCCGACACCTTGGTTTTAGCCCAGTGAGACCCGCTTTGGGCTTCTGACCTCCAGACCATGAGATGCTAAGTCTGTGTTGTTTGAAGCTACCACGTTTGTGGAAATTTGTTGCAGCAGTCATAGGAATCTCATACAGTGGCAAAGCGTGATAAATACTGTCACCACTTAGTAGCCACTCAGAAAAATCTGCTGATTACATAAACAAGAATTACTGGCCTGGGTGTCAGGAGTCTTGGATTCGAATTCCAATCCTGCCCCTACTGGCTAGGCTACTTCAGACAACCCCCTTCACCTCTCTGAACTCAATTTCCTTGTCCAAAAGGAGAAGATTGGATTATAAATGATCCTCAGAGTCCCTCCCTCCCAACTCTCAAGTTTTCTCATTATAACGGTTCCCTGGAAGGTTCCCGTGCACCCCTGTGCCCCTCTTTTCCACCTGCAATCTGCTTCCTGCTCCGGGGCAGGGTCCAGGCTAGGGGCCGGCGGAGCCGGAGGCCCCTGGAGGAGAGAGTTAATAAAAGACGAGAGGAGGAGAATCGATGCTCGCTGACACCCCTATGACAGATTGGCGAGAGCGACAGATTTAATATCCTGCCGTCATCCTTCCCCAGCCCGGGGGCCGGAATTGATTAAATAAATTAAAGCTCCGCAGCCCACGATGCTCTGAGTAAGGCTGTGTGGTCCTCCTGCTGTCACTGACCGGCTGCCCAGCTCACGCCACCCCGGGGCTCACCCCACTGCCCAGGCCTGGGTAGCCCGCCAAGGATGGAGCCCAGCTGAGCAGGTGCCTCGTTCTCTTTGTTGGGTCCATGCAGGGAGGCAGCTGGAACCTGGACCAGGTGGGAGATGTGGGCTAGAGACGGGGAGGTGGGGTAGGAAAGGGAGAAGACGAGAAGGAAAGATAAGCTGGGGGCCAGGCGCAGGGGGCGCAGCCACGAGCAGGATGGCAAGGTGTCTGGCTGTGTGGAGGCTCCGTCGGAGTCTGTGCCTGGGCTGGACCGAGCAAGGGGAGCCTCGGCAGAGGCCCAGATCAGCAGAGAGGGGACGGGACCTGCCCACGGGACTCTGTGGCCACCCTCCCACCTGCAAGCACCCCCCTCGACACACCACGTTAGCACGTGGACTGGCCCAGCCTGCTCCTTTCCAATTCCTGCCATGACCAGCTCAGGCTCAGCTTTCAGCCTCCTGAACTTGTAGAATTAGGGGATAGCTATAGTGGTAAAAAATGGCACTGGGGTGTGTCCCAAGGCTTGGCCACAGTGACTGGATTTCTGGGGACTGTCCTTGCCCCAGCTCCCCTCCCTGCTGCAATGGGGGACTCGTTCCCTCCCGTGCCACATGCTGCAGCCCCTCCTGGGAGCCTTGCAGCCCTTTACGGGCAGGAGTAACTTGAGGTCATTGTCCTCCCCATAGTGCTCAATTTCATCATCCCCATTGAGTCAAGGGCAGATCCCATTTCACAGATGAGGAAACTGAGGCCAGAAAAGAGGAGGGGCTTTCCCACAGTCACAGATGCAGCCTAGACTGGAACCCAGGACACCGCGCTGTCTCCTGTATCACAGCTTGTTCCCCGTCAACCCCTTGGACTCCCCCAAATACGTCACCAGCTTCCCTTAGGCCAGGCTGGCTGGTCTTGCCCACTCACTGTGGGCCCTCGGACAAACACCTTCTGAGCGCCTGTTTCCCCATCTGTAAAATGGTCATGATGCTGGCACCAGCTCCATGGGGAGAAGTGATGTGCCCAGTGTCTTGCAACTGGTGAGCAGCAGAGCCGAGATTCCATCTCAGGTTTGCCTGTTGCTTGACTGAACCCGAGACGCCTCCTGACATTCAAGGAAGAGAAGCCGGTCAAGCGCTCACACAGGCCCGGCACACAGCAAGGGCTCAATGAGGGTCAGGGATGTGCACAATCGTCCCTGAAGCCCGTTCCTGCCCTACCAGCACCGCATCCCAGCCCCTGCTAGCTCTTCCCTTCTGTGCTTTCGTGGAGGTCACTCGTGCCCCTAGCAGAACCAGATTGGTGCAAAGGGCACCTGCCTCTGCTCTGCTCAAATCAGTGGCCTAACCAGCCCCAACAAGCCTTAGAGAGGGAGGCTAGAATAGAAAGTCCCACTTTGGAAAGCAAAGGGACTCGCTTCCCGTGAGCCTCTGCCGGAGGGCATGGGGGGTGGGGGGATTGGCAGAAGCTGTAGGGCCAGCTTTTTTTGAGATGAAGCTCTGCCAGTGGCTGCAGCAGATGGCTCAGACTGTCTCCTCCTCCTCATTAGAGCAGCCACCCCTGGGCCCCCGCTGAGCATGAGGCACAGGGGCAGCTCGTCCAGCTGGGCCTGCCGGGGATGCCTGCTGCCCTGCCTAGCTGCCCAGGTGAGCCACACTCTCCTACATGTCCCCAAGGTGCAGAAATGTTAGTAGTTGGATGGTAGAGTTTGGCACAGGACTGAAGTCCCCAGCTCCTATAATACTTGCTGTGTGACCTGGGGGGAGTATCCCGCCCTCTCTGGGCCTTGCTTCATGTCCCCATCTCTGCTAAGGAAAGGCTAGATCCAGGCCCACCCACTCTGGCTGTGGCATCTGACTTTCTGACCTTGGGCTCGCAGCCTCCAGGGCATGGCTGGAAGGGAGTCTCCAAGGCATAACTGATTCTGGTACTACATTTTGTAATATACGTATGTGCTTTCTTAAAATCCAATCAGCACAAAAGGGTAGACAGTGAAGTCAGCTTCCCCCTACCCTGCCCCAGCCGGGGCACCCACTATTTCCAGTTCCCTGTGTAACCTCCCGGAGATACCCAGGCAAACCCATATATCCATTTCAGAGAACACACATGGCTCCAGCCCCAGCTCTTTCCCTTGACGAGTGTCTGAGCGGTTATCCTCCACCCGCACGCTGAGAGCTGCTGTGCTCCGCTTTAACTTCCTTTCAAATGGCGCAGTGGCGCCATGTCTCTTTAGCCAGTCCCCCGCCGCCGTGAACCACGCTGCACCTTCTGCCACGCTGCTGTCTGTGCACCCGGGGAAGCCTCCCTGAGGGTGGGTTTCTTGGGGTGGAATTGCTGGATCAAAGGGTTTGTGCATTTTTAATCCTGAGCGACACTGGGACTTGCCCACCAAAGAGATTGTGACAGGCCACACTTCCACCAGGCGCGTGTGAGTGGCCCTGAGACTGCTTGAAGGGGAGGTAAGCGACGCCTTTAGGCGAGGCGGCAGAGGGCTGAGGCACCGAGCCAGACTCAGCTTCCCCCGGGTCTCCCTGGCTTTGGGGGAGCCGGCAGGGGACTCCCAGCCACTGGTCCTCTTTGGTGCCGCGATGCCTCCAGGTGCGCTCCCACGCTCGTCTGGAAGCCACAAAAGCAGGCTGAGAGAGCCGCAAGTCCTTGGCCAGGGAAGCCCTGGGGCTTCCGCCGGTGCCGTCCCCTTTCCCAGCGTGCCTCCCTCGGCTGGGGAGACCTGGGCTGAGTTACCGCCATTCTTTCTCTGAGATAAACAGAAAATTCACAGCCTGCCACTCTCCAGGGCCAGCTGGGAGTGGAGAGGCCTTGCAGGCCTGGAGGAAGGGCCTGTGGGGGCGTGGAGAGGCGACAGGGTGAAGTGAGGAGCAGCCGGACGGGGTCGGGCACCGGGGAGGGTCTCGTGGGCTGTGGGAGGGCAGGGCCAGCAGGGGAAAGGCCCCACCCCGTTCACACTGCTTCCACGAAGCGTCCCCAGCCCTGCGTGAGGCTGCTGCTCACGAGCCCTCACAAGAGCCTCCATATCTTCTACCTTCATTCCTCTTCCCTAGGAATGATCTCATTTTACAGAGGAGGACACTAAGTCTAGCGAGCCTAAGGGGCTCGCTCGAGCCCACACAGACGGTTAGAGGGTAGAGCTGGGATTCAAAGCCAGGCCTCCCCAGCTCCAGCGTGCAGCTCTTAGTCCCATCCTACACGGGACAGGAGAACCAGCGTTCAGAACAGAGACCTGGGCTCTGGAGGGCTAATCAGCTGTCCCCTCCCCTTCTCTGAGAACCCCCTCTCAAGGCCAAACCCTGGTTACAGACGGGGAGGAAGAAGCTTCTGAACTAATTCAGGGGGTGGGCAGGAGTTTGTACCTGAGCCATTTGCGCACGTTACCGGGGGCCCTGTCCCCCACACTGAGGCCACCCTCACGTCTCAGCCCTGTAAGCCAAGGGCTGCCGGGATGCCGCTAGCTCCTCTCCCCAGCCCTGATCCTGCAGCCTTCCAGGATTCACTGCTAACGGTAATTAGATCTCACAACGATAAAACGGAAACGAGTCCGGAGCCTTCGGGACGGCATTAGAACGCTAACACTGTTTGTGGTTTAAATATTAATGTCACAGTGTAATTACTACCCCTTCTGTCAAAGGCAGAGGCTTGGAAACGGTTTCAGCCCAGCAAATGGGATGCATCCATCCTGCTTGGCGACGTGCATAGGGCAAAGTTGAGCATTCTGGAGAGTTCTGGCACATTTAGAACTCAGGGCCCTGAGAGCAGTGCTTACAAGTCGACAGCCCGTGTCCCGGTCTGGCAGCCTGCATCCCTGTTTGAAAATGTTGGCCTGCCTCATGTTTAAACATAAAGAATGAATTTGTCTAAAACCCCAGATTTGTCATTTCTCTTGAACAATGGAAAACCTTGGCCCTGCTGCACCAAAACCCCGCCTGGCCAAAGTGAGCTGAACTGAGAGGCAGCCATCCCCTGGAGGCAGGTGTTTCTCTAGTTCTCCACAGCCCTCACCCTCCCCTATTGTCACACCCAGCCCAATTGGCCCATTTGCTTCAACTGTTGGATCCTGCAGGCATTTGCATTTGCAACTCTTGGTTTAGAATTTGGGAATGTTAGAAATGAAGAGGGTTGGCATTGCAGAGCTGAGAACTCGGGCCCGGGAGCCCCAGAAGGGACTCACTCTTGGTCTAGGAGAAGGGGTGTGCCTGGGTTAAGGGGTAGCTCCTACCTTCTCCTGTCCAGCCTACATGCAGACCTACTGGGTAGAAGAAAACCAACTCTGTGTGTATTACCCGACACCAAAAGCATGCTCGTTCCAGAAATGAAGCCTCACCACCAGAGGCCCCCATGATAGAGGGGCAGGGGCAGGAGTCTGGGGTCTTGCTGGACATTTTCCTGGCTCATGTGGGCCATGACTTGCCACCACCACCACCACCACCATCCCTGAAACCTCCCCACTTCCCAACTGCAGGGAACACCAGGAGCCATGACCTCTGATTGGGGCAGGTGCTCGGTGACCCTGGACTGCCCCCTGCCCCCTCTGAACCCCTGAATGACCATGGGTTAAATGCACTGCTGACCTCTGTGTCTCCCCATTTCTCTCCCTGAGAGGGGGCGCGCAGAAGGGGAGAGCCCAGCGCTCTCCTAAGAAAGAGGACCCTGCGGTGCCCAGCAGGGGTCACCGTCTACAGCCAGGGCCCAATGCCAGCGCAAAAGAGAAAACCCCTGGAGCTTCCCCACTTACCTGTTGCTGAGCCTGTCTCCCTCTTCTGTGAGTGGCAGGAATAATGCTAGCTTCACAGGGGTGTTGGAAGGAATAAATCAAGCCCCAGGCTCGGCCCTGTGCCCGCACAGGTGCTGAGTAAATGCTGGACAGGAACCCACTCAATCAAATTCGGAAGGGAAAAGGTGTTGCCTGAACCCGAGGAGCCCGGGGTGGGGGTAAGAGGGGACTTTAGAGGAGCAAGGACAGGTGGGAGGGGCCCTGGTGCCCATCTGGGCAAACGGGGCTATTATAAAGTGTTTTTGTTTGTTTTTTCACTGGCTTCTAAATGTGTCTTTTTTTGAGTATGTTATAAAGTTTTAAAGGTAACCCAAGGGCAGGAGGGGTGGGAGCAGGAGCTGTGTGGGGAAACCGCAGGATTCGAGGGTCTGTTCTCTGTCTCTTGGCTTCTCTGCGTGTCGGTCTCCCTGCCTCTCTCTTTGTCCCTTTCATGGTCCCACTCCGTCTCTCGGTCCCTCTGTCTGTCTGTCTTTGTGTGTCTGTCTGTCTCCCTGGGCTGTCCCTGTTTCTCTCACTCTCCTGGCGTCTGTCTTTCTGTCTTCCGCGCCCCGTCCTGCCCCTCAGCTTGCGTGTTTTCCCTCTTCCGCCCCTCTGCGTGGCCTCTGTTCTCCTTGTCCTCTCCGCACGCGGGTTTTCCCTTTGTCCCACGCAGAGCATTGGACGTGGCCTCGGAAGCCCCAGCTCTGTGCCGCATCCCAGTCCAAGCGTCCAACAGAAATGGACCGGAATGATCTGGGGTCCAACTCCAAAGCCTTTGCAGGGAGGCTGCTGGGGCGAGGGCTGGCCAGGCACCCACAGCCCCTGCCCAGCCATGGTGACCTGGTGGGGGGCGGCAGGGTGTGGGGCTCACAGCGGGAACGTGACACAGGACTCCCCACGCAGGTGAGAGGGCATTTCTCAGAGGGGCTGCACTGGGCCAATCCTTCAAATTCACCTACTCCAAGGCCTCATGCAGCTGGGATTGGGGGTCAGAGTTAGGCTTTGGCTGGCAGTGGCCCTGACATTTAGGGGGTACCCTGGGCCCAGCTGTCCAGCAGCAACTACCTGAGCTAAGACCAGGGCTAAAAAGAGTCTCACACTCTCACCCTCCCAGGGAAGTAAACGGAGCCCAGGGCTCCTGGAGTCGTCCAGCACCCCCATTGCCTAGCTCTGGCCCAGCCACCTCCCTGCCCAGGCGGGGCAATTGGGGGCATGGACGGGGTCAGGGCCAGGTCAATGGCCTTGGGCACACGCCCTGGGATGCAGCCGGGCTCAGGGAATGTTTTAACAGAGTAAGGAGAGAGGGACCATTAGGAAGCAGAGCCAAAGCCAGCAGGAGCAGAAGAGAAAACTGGGCAGAAGGAGAGGGAGAGGGAGGCAGAGGGGCTCCTGGGGAATACCAAGGAGGCAGAGAGGGGAAGACAGGGAGAGAACAAAGAGAGGGGAAAGGAGAGACCGTAATTCATTTCACTTCTCTGTTCATTTTGGACAAATAGAGCAGAAACTGCAGCCCAAGGAAGGGGGAAACAGGGCATGAAATTGCACTGTGCCTCTAATGGTTCTGCCAGCCAGTTGGCCCCAGGCTGCCGCCTCACACTGGGTCAGCCCCGGCCCACCCAGATGCCACGGGGCAGCTGGATGGCACCCCCCAGATGGAAGCGGGGCCGCGGCTGACCGACTCCTGTCCAGGAAGCTTCTCTCAAGTTTAACCGCCTTCTGTGTCCTGAGTGGCCACAGAGCCAGGGCAGCTGCTGGGAAGCCACAGCCAGAGACGCTCCAAGGAACCGGGGAAGGGGCCTCCATTAGACATCAGAGAAAATCCCCGCGAGTTTAAGGGATTTGGTGAATTAGTACAACCTGGATTTACATGATCCAAAGCATTTCTTGAGGCAGGCGTATGGAAGCCACTGGAAGCTACTGGCTGTCTGGAAAGCCTTCCCGTCTCTCTGCAGGAATTTTGTGGGGTGGGGGAAGAGGGATGGGGCTAGTTGAGGGCTCCCGGGGGTGCAGAGAGAGCTTCAGACTCAAGCGGGTCTGCTGCCTGCTGCACTGGCTGGACCCATCTGCAAAAGGTTTAGATATGGAGAAGGGGGAGCGGGCTCCCTGCTGACAATCTCTGGGGCACTCAGCTGCCTGAGTGGGCCCTCCTCTGAGCAGGATAGAGGGGTGGGATGAAAGGAGGGTCCCCATCTCCTCCCTGCCAGATTTGGGCTTGGACAAACAGTGTGTTGAGTCTCCAGTTCCAGGGTCTGCCCCCTCTGGTTCCACTTATATCTCCCTGTTGACAACCTTCCAGCTCGGCTCCAACCCCAGGGCTCCCCTGCATTTGGAATAAATCATATCAACTTTTTTTTTTTAATAAAAACATCAATTTCTCAAGTAAATGTACTGGATACATATAATTTTTTTTTTAAATCATACAATATGTTACACAATACATTTGGTTCATAGTAACACAATCATTCAGTGTTTGTCCTTTTGTGTCTGGCTTGCTTCACTCAGCATAACGTCCTCCAGGTTCATCCATGTTGCCATATGCTTTACGACTTCATTTCTTCTTACAGCTGCATAATATTCCATCGTGTGAATAGACCACAGTTTGTTTATCCATTCATCTGTTGATGGACACCTGGGTTGTTTCCAACTTTTGGCAATTGTGAATAATGCCTCTATGAACATCGGGGTGCAATGTCTATTCATGTCACTGCTCTCAGTTCTTCTGGGTATATACCCAGTAGTGGTATTGCAGGGTCATGTGGCAAATCTATATTCAACTTCTTTAGGAACTGCCAAACCGTATCAATTTCAATAGCAAATGCTGCCAGCTCTGGATGTGCATTAGCCCAAAACATGCCATCAACTCCTCACAGCAACCGGGTATGATAGCTAATATCATTTCAAAGATGAGAGCTCTGAAAAAACACAGAGATGTTAGGGAAGTTGCCCAGGATGCACAGCCAGAAAGTGGCAGAGCCAGAAACTGAACCCTGGCCATCTGCTCCAGCCTCATGCTCTTAACGTGGGTTGGGCGTGTTGGTGGGTTGAGCGATGGGTTGATGGATGTGGGGTTGGGTTAGGATGGTAGCTTGGATGGGTGAGTTGGTTTGGTGGATTGGGTGGTGGTTGGAAGGGTGGTAGGGTGATGGGTTGGGGCATTGGTTTGCTGGATTGGATGAGTGGATTAGGGCTGGACAATTAGGTGGTTGGGTAGGATGGATGGATACTGGGCTCACTAATCCTAAAATAGAGCATGCATTTTCTAACCTCCAAATCTTGTTTTTGCCATTCTTTCCATTGAGAACACTCCTACCCTCCCCCTTTGCTCCTTCCCGTGCTCTTCCTTTAAAGTTCAGCCCAATCTCTGTGCCACCCTTGCATGCCACCTTCACACGCCGGCACGGCAAAAAGCAACTTCCACTCTCCAGGTCCAAGCTGTTCTTGTTGGTACCACTCACCTTACACCCCATCATCTGCAGTCTCCAGCCATGGCCACTTTTACCTACCAGAGGAGACTAGAAGCCCTGCAAGGGCAAGCCCTGAGCTGCCTTCATCTCAGTATGTGCCAGGAACGTCACGGAGGCAACAAATACCTGGCCAGGTGAAGGACATGCCAGGGCTCCTGCCCAGCAACACCTGCCATCCATACTGGACCCTTCAGAGGTCAATCCCCAAGACACAGAGGTGCGAGGACTCCTGGGCCTTGTTCCAGACCCCCTCGCAGCAGGGTTTCACAGCCACATGGCCGCACACATCAGAGAATGGGTTTATGGCAGTAAGAGGATGCTCGGGGGGCAGAGCATACACAGGTTGGTGCACAGCAGGGACAGGGCCTGATGCAGAGGCCAGCCTTCCCCAGAGACTGATCCAAGAAGCTTCTAGCAGCCCCTGAGACCGGCTGGAAGGTGGAAGGCTCCTCGGCAGGGGAGGCCTAGGCCAGAGCTTCTGGCCACCTTCCACAAGGCTGCCAGTCACCCCTCCCTGGCTGGCCGGGGCTGGAGGAGGCTCACTCTCCTCCGATGGTGACATTCAAGTCCCCTCCTCGAGCTGCCACTGCACCCCTCCTGTTTGTTTACCTTCCGGGGGGGGGGCACTAGAAGGATAACCAGCCGCCCCCCACCAAGGCAAATACTTTCCCTGCTAATTGGTATTTGCATGGCAAATCCCGGGAAAAGATGTGATCATTTGCATGTTCTAGGGGTAATGATATTTGATGTTGTCAACTTATTACAACCTTAATCACCACTCAATTTCCTGCTTTCCAAGCTCCCAATCACGCTGCCACCTAAAATAACCGCCTCTTTGGAACTCTTGCAGAACCCCACTGGGAGGGAGCCACGTGGGGATCCCCCAGCTGAGGGGGCCAAGTGACACGCCTGCCCTCTGCAGTGCTCCCTCCCTCCCTCCTCCTTCTCCTCCCCTCCTCCTCCTCTCCTTCCTCCCTTTCCGCCTCCTCCCTGCTTGCCTCCCTTCCCCTGCCCGGAGCACTCACAGTGCTGAAGCCACATGTTCTCAGTGGGAAGCAGGACAAAGGAGCGCGTCGCAAGGACAGGACAATAAACTCCTACGCAGCGGGGCATGTGTCTGAACGGGTTATTTGTCTCCAGGAGTAGGAGGGGCGCTTCTCTCCAAGGCTGCGCTGGGACCCCACTTGGCCCCTTTACAAAGAAGAAAAGACAATTACTGAAAGGAATAACAAAGAACAGCCAGCCCTCAAAGGCACCCCCGCGCCCAGGCCTTCATCTGCCCTGTCTCCCAGCCTGCGTTTCATTCAGTGTAAAGTCAAGGTCCTGGCAGAGGCCTCCCAGGCCCCGCCTGCCTGGCTTGTCTCTCACCGGCTCAGCTCCAGCCGCTCTGGCCTCCTGGTGCTTCCTCGCACACCCCAGGCCTGCTCCTTAGGGTTTGCACTGGCTGTTCTCTGCCGGGAACCCCCTTCCTCTGCTCCGTCGGCTCTGCCCACTGCTCTGGCTCTCCTTCTCCAAGCCGCCGGCCCCGACAGACCCCCTGTGGCCCCCACCCCTGCACTCCAGGCTCCAGCATGCATGCGGGGTCCCCCTCGCTCTGCTCTTTTCTTGTGCCTTTAGCACACTAAGTGTACCATTAGCTGCTTAGCGTGCACCTTGACTGCCTCCCCCTGCCAGACCCTGGTGAGGATCTGGTCGGAACATGTTTATTGACTGAATAAGTGAATGTTCATAATAACCTTAGGAGGCAATTACTGTCACCATCTTCATTTTACAGATGAGGAAACTGAGGCAGAGAGAGGTTCAATGACTTGCCCAGGGCCCCACAGCTACTGGATGGCAGAGCAGCGATCCAAACCCTGTTTTCCTGCCCCCAGAGGTGTGTACTCTTCCCACCACCAAATGCAGCCCAGGGAACAAACTTGGGGCCCAGCCCTACTTGAGTGGAGTTGGTGCAAACCTGCCCTGCCGGGTTTATGATGCTGTCTCTACCAGTGGCATGGGCATGGGGTCACACAGACCTGGGTTCAAATCCAGACATGCCACTTAATGCCGAGTCGCTCTGAGCAGTTACGTGTTCTCAACACACCTCAGTTTACACATCTGCAAAATGGCACCTATCCCTAGAGTCGGGCAGGGAGTCAGTGAGCTAATGCTTGTGTAGACTTTGCACAGCCCAGACATAAGCCAAGAGCCCAATGGATGCAGGG
>JAQZBX010096244.1:0-11826 GCA_029593785.1 Cabassous unicinctus
AATGGATAAAAGAAAATTAATCTTTAAAAAAAATAAAAATAATTGTGCAAGAATAGCCAGAAATGGGAGCTGTGGACAGCAGGGGAAGCATAAAGAGATCAAGAGGTGATGGATTTTCTTGTTTTTTGTTAATTGTTATTATTGAAATAATGAAAATGCTCTAATGATGACTGAGGTGATGAATGCACAACTATGTGATTGTGCCGAACACAATTGATTGTGCATTTTGGATGAATTGTATGTTTTGTTGATATGTATCAATAAAATTGATCTGTTTTTTAAAAAAACGATATTTGATAGAATTTTTAAAATATTCTAAAATTCATAAAGAAAATAAATATGCATTATACTTTTACATACGTTCTTATCAGAAGAAAAAAAGATGGCATATTTGCACCACCGAATATTAGAAGGCATTCTGATGCAGTCATCATCAAATTGCTGTGACATTTAGTTCAAAACAGAAATATATGGATTAGTGGACTAGAAGAGTAACCCCTCCAAAACAGACCCTCACTGTAAATGTAAATTCACTGTGCCATGACTAAAGCATTCCAAATAGTGGGTCAAGTAGTGGTCATTTGTCATATGCTGCTGGGACTAATTGAATCTTTTTTTAAAAACTGCTTTATTGAGATATAATTCATATTTCATAAAATTCACCCTTTAAAGTGTATAATTCAATGGTTTTTAATATATTCACAGTTATGCAAACATCATCACATCTAATTTTAGAATATTTTAATTACTCCAAACAGAAACTCTGGACCCATTAAGCCATTACTCTCCATCTGCCATCTCCTTTCCCCTTAACCCCTGAGAACTTCTAATTTATTGTCTATCTATACAAATTTGCTTATTCTAGATATTTCATACAATATGTATCACACAGTATGTGGCCTTTTGTGTCTGGCTTCTGTCACTTAATGTAATGTCTTCAGGGTTCATTCATGTTGCAGCATGTATCAGGACTTCATTCCTCTTTTGGCTAAATAATATTTCATTGTATGGGTATATACCACATGTTATTTATCCATTCATCTGTTGATGGACATTTGGGTTGCTTCTTCTCAGCTCTTATGAATAATGCTCCTATGAATATTCACATGCAAGTGTTTCGTGTGGAGATGTTTTCATTTTGCATGGGTTTATACCTAGGAATGGAATTGCTGGGTTATATGGTAACACCAGGTTTAGTATTTTGAGGGACTGCCAAACTTTGTTCCTCCAAAGTGGTTGCACTATTTTACATTCCCACGACCAATGTTTGAGGGTTCCTTTCTCTACCACTTTGTCAGCACTTGTCATTATCTGCCTTTTTTATTATAGCCATCCTAGTGGATATGAATGGTATGTCATTAATTTGCATTTCCCTACTGACTAATGATGTTGAGCATTTTTTCATGTGATTATTGGCCATCTGTATATCTTCTTTGGAGAAATGTCTATTCAAGTCCTTTGTCCAAATTGTAATTGGATTACTTGTATTTTTATTACTGATTGTTAAGAGTTCTTTATATATCCTGAGTACAAGTCTCTTATCAGAAATATGAATTGCAAATATTTTCTACCATTCTGTGTGTTGTCATCCCACTTTCTTCATAGTGTACTTTGCAGCACAAAAGTTTTTAATCTTTTTTTAAAAGATTTATTTATTTATTTTATTTCTCCACCACCCTCGTTGTTTGGAGTCGCTGTCTTCTTTTCACATGTCTGTTCGTTGTGTGCTGTATCTGCTCATCTTCTTTTAGAAGGCACCCAATTGCTTAAGCCACATCCGCTGCCTACTTGTTGTGTCTCTCGTTGTGTTTCCTCGTTGTGTCATCTTGTTACGTCAGATCATTGCATCAGCTCACTGTGCCAGCCCATCATGTCAGCTCTCTGTCTTGCTAGTCTTCTTTAGGAGGCACAAGGAACTGAATCCAGGACCTTCCATGCAGGAGGCGGGCACTCAACTGCTTGAGCCACATCTGCTCCCCTGCAATTGCTTTTTTTTCTTCTTTATTTCTTTTCTCTTTTCATCCTTTATTTTGCTTTGCAATTGTTTTTAAATCAGTCAAGAGATGATAGGAAAAGAAATATGTAATCATACTGTCTTTTGTAATTGCCTACATAATTATCTTTACTGGCACTCTGTTTGTTTGTTTGTTTTTATATGGATTCAAATTACTGTCTGGTGTCATTTGCTTTCAACTGGAAGAATATCCTTTAGTATTTCTTGTAAAGCAGGTCTGCAGGCAACAAATTCTCTCAATTTTTGCTTACTGTTTATTTCACTTTTTGTAAGATACTTTTGCTAGATATAAGATTCTTGGTTGATTCTTTTTTCTTTCAGCACTTAAAACATATCATCCTATTGCCTTCTGGCCTCTACTGTTTCTGATGAGAAGTCTCCAGATAAAGTTATTGGGGGTTACCTCTAGTGCTTACTCTTTTCAAGGTTTCCTCTTGGCCTTTCAACATTTTGACTATGATGTTTCTGGGTGTGGATTTCTTTACATTTGTCCTAATTAGTGTTTGTTGAGCTTCCTGGATGTGTAGACTCATGTATTTCATCAAACTTGGGAAGCTCCCAGCCATTATGTCATTGGCTTCTTTCTCTCTCCTTTCCTTCTGATACTCCCATTACAAGTCTGTCAGTATACTTAATGATGCCTTACATTTCTCTGAGATTCTGTTCATTTTTCCTCATTCTTTTTACTCTCTGTTTCTCACACTGCATAATCTCTATCAATTTACCTTCAAGTTGCAGAGTGTTTTCTCTTCTTCCAGCTTAAATCTACTGCTGAGTAGATTCTAGTGAATTCTAGTGAAATTTTCATTTTGGTTATGGTACTTCTCAACTCCAGAATTTCCACTGGGCTTTTTTAAAATAACTTTTCTCTTTATTGCTATTCTACATTTGATGAGCCATTGTAATCATGCCTTCTTTTACTTCCTTAAGAATGTTTTCCTTTGGCTCTTTGAACATATTTATAATGGCTGCTTTGGAGTCTTTGTCTGCTAAGCCCAACATCTGGGCTCTCTCAAAGGCAGTTTCTGTTGCCTACTTTCTTTTCCTGTGTATGGGCCACACTTTCCTGTTTCTTTGCATGTTTCATAATTTTTTTGTTGAAATCTGGACATTTACAATATATTGTAGCAACTCTGAATGCTAATTCCCCACCCCCAGTGCTTATTGCTGCCATGTGCTTGTTTGCTTGTTTATTAGTTTAGTGACCCCTGTGCTAGTTCAATGAAGACTATTTTCCCCTCTGATGTCACTCTTCAGAGGGCACAGTCTTGGGCAAGCACATAGTTTCCTAACACTCTAAATGAATTTTAATATTATAAATAAGGCAACATAGAAAATGCATCTCACAATTTACAGTACAATATTCTTCATGTAGATTTAAAAGCCAGGTGATAATAATAAAATGATAAACAAAATATATAAGGTGGTCGTTTTCCTTTATTTATTTATTTTTAGTAATTTATGATCTTTATTCTCCCTTCCCGCTCCCCCCGCCCAAGATGGCTCCCTTGTCTGTTTGCTCATTGTCTGCTTGTTGTCTGTTTTCGTGTGTGTGTGTGTGTCTTCTTTAGAAGGCACGGGGAACCGAACCCAGGACTTCCCACATGGGAGGCAGGTGCCCAACTGCCTAAGCCACATCTACTCCCTGTTTTCCTTTATTTTTGAAAAATGATAAAATGTTTATATTATATATAGTCATCTATGATCTTTTGTTTTTAATAAAAACATACATTTCTCAATTAAATGTACTGGATACATATAAAAAATTTTTTGAATCATACAATATGTTAAACAATATATTTGGTTCATAGTAACGCAATCAAAAAGTGTTTGTCCTTTTGTGTCTGGCTTGCTTCGCTCAACATAATGTCTTCCAGGTATGATCTTTTATTTATATTTATTTTAAAACTCTCAATGCTAAGATTAAAAGGTAAATACACTTATATATTGCTGAACATTTTTTAAATTACTTAATTCTTATGTAGCAATAAATACCTTCTTGAAATCAAGCCCCCATCTGCTCTCCTTTGCAGTTATTATGATTTTGACATGGGGACCAGGTATATACTGGAAAAGCTATTTGCTTCTTTTCTTTTAATGATTTGATGAGACTCTTGGAAAAATTTAATTGCGGCCTTTTGCTACTTATTTGTGAAAATCTGGCAGGAAAAGAAAACCCAAAGAAATACTTGGAAATAATCATTTTTAGAAAAAAATAAGTGGGACAAAGTTCATATATTAGGAAAGAGAAAGGAGAGTTATCACCTTAGAGCAAGTGACTTCTAGGTGCTGAATAAATAAAATGCCCACCTGCATTGGCTGTTGCCTGGAGCAACCCCTTCCTGAGAAGTGACGGGAAGACAGGGACTTTCAGAAAAAACAAAACAATCGATGACAGGGTTGGGACCTTCCAAGACCCGATATAACTGCAGCTTGAGCAACACTTGGACACTTAGTAATAATCCAGTTTGGGTCCAGGAGACAAAGCCTATCAGAAATACTTAAGTGTGTCACACTAACCAACGTCCATCTGCTCCCCATTGTGAGAGACCCTCCTCTGTAATGAAAAACTTAAATGCCAAACAATCATCATAACTTCCCACTTGGAAATCCTCGAGGCCTTTATAAGCTTCTCTGGTTTGAGATCTCCCTGCTCCAGCAGTTTGTCTTTCAATAAACTGCAGCTCTAACTGTATTGGATCACATGGTAACTTTGTTTCTTTTGACACAGGGAACCTGAAAGTAAGTGTAAAAGTCCTCATTGGGTGACAAATACTGTAATTCATCACAGCGTAGTAAAGAAAGAAAACTAGATTGAAGCCCCTGTCACTTGGCTTATCCAATTTTATCTCTGAGCCTCAGGACCTTCCATAAAAATGGGTTAAGGATAACTTTACTGCTAACTCTCTAGGAAGTGTTTCAAAAATACTTTGCACTATGTTAATAGGTGTGATGACGGGAAGAGTTCTGCTGCCAAATAAACTTGAGCAATGCTCGGTTCAGCAAAGTGAAATAGGCTCCTTTCCCGTCGGCCTTCTCAGAGCCTCGACTGTGACGGCGTGTGCTGTGGATCTGCAAAAGGATGACAGCGTGCACAGCGCCTCCCAAACTAACCTCAACCTGGAATCCTTCTTCCAAGGATCATCTAGTTAGACCAAGTCTTTAAGGAGCACTGACTCAGAGATTTTGGGAGACTCAAATGATGTAATAATATCCCAAATGGGGAGGATTTGGACATACAGCTATAGAAGCTGCACTAAATAAGCACTTGCCAGGCAGAGGTTGTAGAGTGAGGCAGGGCATGGAAGCAAAGAAGCGAGGCAAACATGGGACCAGAAAAGAGCACAGGACAACATAAAGAGAGTGGGGAGAAGATGGTGAAGGGCGCGCCAGAATGGTGGCTGTCCTGCTGTAAGCACTAGGGAGCTATTGAAGGTTTCTATAGAGGAAATTAACAAAGGGTGGACAGGAGAGCTTTGGGGAGTTCACTGGGGCTGCAGGCTAGGGCATGAATTTAAGGCAGAGTGGGGGGAGTCAGGAGGTGCAGTCAGGAGACAACCCAGGCAGAGTGGAAGTCGTGTGCTTGAGTAAGGCGGCGGCAAAGGGGAGAGAGAGGTAGACATGGATGAGTAAAGAATCAAAGCCAATGTTGTCAGATCTTGGAAAATGACCAAGCAACGGGGGATTCCTTGCAACCGTTCATTCAACCAGGATTTGCTTGTGCCCAGCACTGTGCTAAGCATTTGGGATGCAGGGTAAATAAGAGACTTAGGATGCCCGTCTTTGTGGAGAGTAAAAAGGAGAGGACTAACTCTGAACAAATAATTGCAAGTGTGAGGCATGTTGCTAAAGGCGCAGCACAGGCAAGACTTCCTGGGAGGAAGTCTGCATATGTTTTCTCATCAAATAATGACCTTTTGATAGACAAGGTACCGAAAATCCTAATAGGACTACACGATCATTGTTGTGATGCCTCATCTGATCAGTGGCAACTATTCCCATCTTCTCCAGGGAAAGTCAGGTAGCGTCCTACCAGGAAAAGAGCCGCAGCCATTTGTCTCCAACTGTTTCTCTCTCCCAGTGCATCAGACCCCTGCAGAAAAGAACGCCAACGTTGCACCTGTCTCACCGCAGCCAGGCATGCACATCGGAGTCCAGCATCCATCCCCAGGACCAGACCCCAGAGGATAAGGTCTCCCGGTTGCCCTTGGCAACCTTGCAGTCGTTCTGCCAGTGCCCCTCCACTGATGCTCACCACTTGGGTGCTATGCTCCCGTATACCCCGAGGTCTCCATAGCAGAAGAAATGTCCTTCTATTTACAAGCCCTACCGATTTCTACGAAGGGTGGACCCTGTTAAAAAGGAAGCCCTTTGGTTCTACTCCACACCCTGGTGGGTTTAGACATGTCAGCCGAGTCCCAGGGCAGTTTGGCAGCAGGAGCTGGAAAGAGCCAAACGGCCTGCCTGAGAGCAAAATGAAAGTGCGTTTCCCGCCTCAGGTGATGCACCTGGAGGAGCTGCTGAGCCCAGAGGCAGAGGTGACCCGGAGAACAGCCGCCTCCAGGGGACACATGCAAATCCTGGGGAGGATTCTGGACTGAGAACTGGCATCAAGCTGCCTCTTCCAGATCTCAAAAAGCAGGGAGGCTGTCCATCTGAAATTTAGTTTACAGGAATGCTGTTCTCTTTTAAAATCACAAAACTCGCTTGTGGAAGAAGCACCAGAAATTCGTTTCAAGCCTTATTTTTCCTTTTTTTAAACAGGGAGCCTCTTTTCCAAACAAAGCACTATAGAACTGTTACATAAAAAGGACGGATAAAAAGGGACCGTCTCCTGGTTGACTCAAATGGTGAACCCCAAAACTTCCACCTCGCTTCACCGGGCAAGGGTCTGCAGAACATGGTTAGAAAATCAATTTTCTAGGTGAGGAAACTGAGGCCCACAAGCGGGACTCACCCATCCGGCCCCACATCCCCTCGAGGGACGAGCAAGCGCTGGAAGCAAACTCTCTTGATTCTCAGTCCAGGACGCTTCTGCTTTCCAGCCCTCACCAGGCCCCCCCACACAGGCCAGCTCATCTTTTCACCACTGACCCATTCATCTTGTCTTCTTGGTCAAAAGAAAGATCTGTTACAATTTCTAAAAAAAGAAAAGAAAAGAAAAGAAAGAGCTGTTCTATATCGCTTCAGAAAGATAGAAATAGAAGCATTTCTACACACTGAGGGCAAGACTCAGAACCCAACCAGGATGAACCCGTTGGAGTTCGTCTCCTTTCTTTTGCAATTTAAAAGCTCAGAAATTACAAAAACATTCTGAAAGCAGTGAAATCCCTAAAACATGTGCAGCTTAATTGGAAAATTGAGAAATGGTAGGGCTCCAGTAACATTCGCAAAGACACTGGCTGAATATACACAGAAACATATCAATAGAAAGACACATTTCCTCCCAGTCAGCCTTTCCAGTTCCCCTAATCTGGTGGGAAAAAGAAAGGGTGTACCTTCCTTTCACAAAGGAGGAAACAAAAGCACCGAGAGGTTATGGGAAATGCCCAAGTTAGCAACAGAGCCAGGGCTAAAACACACCACAAGACTGCAGTGAAAAAAAGGAGGAAGGGAGAAAGAAGAGAAAACATGGAATAATATGACCTTATATTTTCATAGCGTTCACAGGTCTCAGGCTGCCTTTATACACAGCATTTCATCTGGGTATTGCCGGTACAAGAGATTGGAAAATAATTCTGTTATATGGCTAGCTCTGAGATTTAAAGCACAAGCTCTGGGGTCAGACATGACAAGTTTAAATCCCAGAATGAAAACCACTTATTGGCTGAGTTGCCCTTGAGCAACATCACAACCTCTCTGTTGCCTCCCTGTGAAATGAGGGAAGAATAACACTCAGCTCCTCTGGTTATTGCAGTGTGTTCAGATGATGCGTATGGTGCACTTGGCACAGTGCCTAGGACACAGTGAGCCCTCAGTGGCTATTGCCATTTACTATTCTGAAAAAATTAACATCAGAAATGGCTTAACCAAGAGGTTTTCTGTTTGTGAGACTCCCAAGTATGAAGTTCAAGGGATATTTCATTTTATAAATGGGAAAACAAGGGCCCAGCAGAGGGAAGAGATTTGTCTAAAGCCCGAAAATTAGCATTGGCAGAGCAGGAGCCCAAAGCCAGGACTCCTAATTCCTTGTGTTAGGTAGAAGGTTCCAGCAAGGAGCTGGAAAATGAACATGTCTTTGATACTTAGTTCACAAATAGGCAGTAATGACAGAAACGCTTGAAACTAGGGCTTTACAAGGAACAGAGGAAATATCCTCTTAGGGCATTAGCTCTGTAGGTATCATTCTCCTCCCTCATGGGGTGAGAGCTAAGCCCCGGGCGGGGAGGGGTGTTACCTGAACTGTCCAAGAGCACAAAGTCAAGGTCGGTCTGTGGCCTGGACGAGAGCCCGGTTGCCCGACTCCAAGTCCAGTTCTCCCTCCATCATATGACTGTCACACGTACCAAGAAATGGGGAGAATGGTCATTGATTTCTTCTTCAAATACCTTTTTAGGGACTTCTGTGATTTCCACTAAACTATGTTTTCAACTAGGGCAGGAATACTCTGTTTATCAAAATCTTATAAGTACCCTGAGAATCTTTGGGTGCTTTCTCATATGCTACTGGTGCAACCATTCTGGAAGGCTATTTTATATTACATATGTATATACTCCTAAATTCCAGTTCAAGGTTATTATTCCAAGAAGAGAAAAATGGCAAACAGCCCACAACCCAAATATCCCACAATACAGTAATGGATTGTTTCAGAAAATTACAATGCATTTATAGTTTAAAAGACTATGCAGTTATTTAAAATCATGATTGAAAAACAATAAACACAATATTTAATGATTTGAGAATTGCTTACAGTATATTAAACTAAAATGAGATTATGAAGAGTATATCATGCAAGCTGTCCATTTTATAAAAATATATATTCACAGAAAAAAGAATATAGTTAGTAAATATGTTTTTAACATGTGCATACATTTTACATGTCTGATATGCATGAATGTTACATATAATACAATATACATCAAATATAGTCACATACATATACAAGCTACATAACCTATACCTGAATCATCTATGTATATATACACTCTCTGTATATGTAACTGATGGGTGTAGAGCATCCAGATTTTCCATATATTTTGAATTTTCTTTAATTTGCATGCAATACTTCTGTGACCCAAAAAAAAAAAAAACTATTTTAAAACATTCTGGTCCAGTGGCCAGATGTCCACACCCACACTAAAGCTCTCATCTGTGTCACAACACAAAGAACGGTGATAGAAAGTTTATCTCAGTAGCTAGGGAAGTGACGGCCAAGAACGGGAGGCAGTTTTCTACTCAAATTCTTCCGGGCACCTCACACAGCAGATGTTTGCAGCTTTTACATAATAATGTTAAGTCATTTCTCACACTCATTAGTAACTGCTTTTCCAGAAGAGCCTGGGAGGATAAGATCTTTCCGGGTCTTTCTTTGGAAGAGCGAGTTTGAGTCCATAATGGGCCAATTGTGCCCTCGCGTGGCAGGTCCCCGGTACAGCTCTCATCCCTAATCGCGGCAGCAAGGTGGGCTCTGGTTCAGCCCAGGAGGCTTCGGTTTGTGCGTCCATATTTCCAAAGGGACTGGTTAAGCTGGGCTTCTAGAATTCACTATGCTTGTTCCATCACAATGATAAACACTGAGGCTAAGAGCGAGTCGGATGTCAACAGCCCTTTAAATCATCACCTCCTTGCAAGCAAGCACGAGTCTCAGTGTCCTTGCTTGTAAATAATACTGCTTCGTGCTGTATTCCAAGCGTATCGAAACATTTGCGCTTTCCACAAACGATGCAGTTTCCCCTTGCCGTCTCCTCCACTTGAATTGCCTTACCTTAGGTGCTTTTCCGTCATATAATCTGTACCCATCTGCCAAGTCCATCCACAAAAAGTCATCTCCCGCAACCACAGTGGGTAGAGTGGATGGAGCCAACGGCCTCTCCCCCAGCTCCACGGCACTCAGTACTTTCTCTGCGAAGTCCGAGTATGAGCACTTTTTCTTGGCAATGAGCGATTTGGCCTAGAATAAGCATGATGAGGTCAGGGGTCTCTTGTTTCATTGACGTCTTGTTTGCCAGGGCTTCTGCAGCAACGACCACAGACCGGTGGGCTGAAACAACAGGAATTTACTGTCTCACAGTTTTGGAGGCGAGAAGTCCAAAGTCCGGGTGCCGGCAGCCTGTGCCCTCTCCAGAGCCTGTGGGGGTCTGGCGGTGGCTCGCCAGCCAGCCGTGACTCAGTCGCTGCCTCCCGTCTCCTGCCTTACTCTGTCCAATTTCCTGTGCTGCTAAGCTCTCCAGCCACACTGGATTGAGGCCCACCCTGATTCACTTTGGACTCATCTTAATAGAATCATGGGAGATGCGATTTACACACGAGTTCACACCCGCACGATTCCCAGGACGAGCCTCTCACCTCCCGGTTGTACATTCTATTCACTGAAAACACCCTGCCACACACCTACCAAGCACCGAGCCCACGGGGACGTGGTGATCCGCCCTGCGTCCAGCTTTGGTGCCTGCTCACCTCCACTGCACGTGCGGCCGGCAGTGAGGATGCATTTGTCATGGGCTGTGCATGACGCACGTCACGGCTTCCCCACTGACTGATACGGTCCCCTCTCCTTCCTCTCATGCTCAGAGAACGGTCCTGGCATCTGTGGGCAGGCAGGAGACCCTCCCCTACTTGTCCAGGGGAATTGCTGCCGAGTGGCTTCTGCAGGCCTGCCCCCAGCGCGGCTACCTTCTTGCCTCCTGAATAGCCACGGGGTCGCGCCAGGCTGCGGAGCCCGCTCTCGACCCACGTCCCGCGAGCCGAGCCTCACTCCTTCCGGAGCAGGAGGCCTTCGGCCTTGCTGGATAGCTGGATTCCTCGGCTCCTCTAGCCTGGGCGCCCTGGGCAGAACCAACAGGACGGAGGCGTGGGGCGCAATGCGGAGTGGAAATGAGGCTGAGCCCCAGTGCGTCCCCGCGGCGGCCCTGGCTGGGGCCCAGGCTCGTGAAGGGCCCTGGGGGCACCTCTCCTGGCAGGAGCTGCTCGCCTCGCCTAGCGTCCCCCACAGGCGGGCGCTCCAGACCACGGCCACCGAAGGCCAGAACGACAGCCTCGACGCATCTGCTCCCCCACCCCCTGCCCCTCCACTCGGGTCCTGTCTCAAATTTCCATGGGCTGCCATGACAAACGACCACACACTGGGTGGGTTGAAACCTCAGGAATGCATCAGCTCACTGGAGGCCAGACGTCCAAAACCGAGGTGTGGGCAGGGCCAGGCCTCTCCTGCGGCTCCAGAGGAGGCTCGTTCGTTGCCTCTTGCAGCTTCTGATGGTCCCAGGTGTCCCTTGGCTCCCGGAAGCGACACTCCCTTCTCTGCCTCCGTCTTCACACGGCTGTCTTCCCGGTGTGTGTCTGTGTGTCTCTCTCTGTGTCCAAGTTTCCCTCTTCGACAAGGACACCAGTCCTAATGGACTCGGGTCCTAATCCAATATGACCTCATCTTAATTAATTCCATCTGCAAAGACCCTATTTCAAAATAAGGCCATGCTCACAGGTGCCTTGAATTCACAGGACTTGAACACACCTTTCTGGAGGACACGATTCAACCCACAAGAGTTCCCAGGCAGAGAAAAGTCACTGAGACATGCAGAAGTTTCCACTCTACTCCGTGAATCACTCAAGAAAAGCCTATTTGTTTTTCTCTGGAAAACTATTTTTCTTTTTTTTTT
>JAQZBX010096245.1:0-11830 GCA_029593785.1 Cabassous unicinctus
GTGTCATGCTGTGTCATGCTGGGCAAACCTGCTCCCTTTCTGGAGTACCTCAGTTTCCCCTTCTTAAAAACATAGGTTTAAGGCAAAATAATCTGTTAGTTCCCTTCTGGCAATAACATTCAAAGGTACTGATCCATCTGCTCAATAAAAACATATACAAATATACATATACATCCACAAATATCATACATCCCCTCAGGTCACGAAGGCTGAGCTCTTTCCTGGAGATCAGTTTGCATTCCCGCAATGAATACTGTGCATTCTGGAAAATAATTTAAGCAATGAGCTGCTCTCACAGAAACCAGTCATTAATGGTACCAAATAGTACAATGAACTTTTCTTTATACTCGGGTTTTTTAATGCTTGATTTTTAAATCTCGGCTATACTAAGTCATAACTTAAAAGATATGTGTAAAAAAATGCTTGAGCCAATTTTCTTTTTTTTTTTTTAACACACACAGCTTGTTTGCTCACTGCCTTTTCAGAGGCTGCTGCTTGGCCTCTGAGGATAACTAAGAAAAACCTCTGAGATTGTTAGAGAGAAGCTTCACCTGCCAGTCTGGGCTGCAGGATCTCTATAGCAACCAAACATAAATCAAGGAAATGGCCCCTTTTGTAAGTTGGTTAATAGGCACAACATGCTTCTTTAGAAAATCCAACCATTCTTTCAATAGACTTTGATTGAAAGTCAGCCTTTTCTTCAGACACATTCACATTCACATCTAGTAGCAGCTTGTATGGCTGTCCACGGGCTAATTTATTACCCTTTAAAGATCCGGCAAAGAAAAAATGGCTCTCAGAACAATGTTTACATTCAGAGGCGTAAGCACAGAGCCACAAAAGAGCATCCTTTTGTTCTGAGCTTGGAATATTAATCTTTAACCTGGGACTTTAACTCGCCCCCTCTGATGGGGTTTCACAGATCCTCTCCTCTCATTAAAAATTTACCAATTTTATCCGACCCTGTTTGCAATACGTGGGAAGAGGGGAATAAGGCTTCCCCCCATTGTTTTGCCAAACCTTGATAGAGATTGAGTCTTTCTCCGACTTCCCACCCTTTGCTTGAAGAATACTCTGCTCCAGGGATTGCTCCTACTCTTGTCCCCAGTAGGAGAATTTGGCTAATCCACAAATACCCAAGGGCTACCTCTTTCCTCTCTTGGTACAGTAGGGTAGGGCCATCTCACGGTGAGGTGGCCCCCTCCCATCTCACCAAGATGTCATTTGGAAATGTGGTCAAGAAATGCCCCGCATGGAGCAAGTTGTCCCAAACGTCACAGAGTATAAAAGGGAAGTGGGGGCACACCATGGGCCCATCCTGACATGCAGCAGGGTCACATCACTAAGTGAATGGTGCACTTTGTCTCAAGGGGGGAGCCAAACACTAGGCCCTGGCTTCCTTTGGGCTAGGGAGAAGAGGTGGGGAAAAGCCTATAGAAACAAAGCTTTGTCGTTTTGTTCCGGTTTTTGTTTTTCAGTTGATTATGGATGAAAAAGGACTACTCAAAAAGGAGAGCAATCACATGGTTCTGCGTAGCTTCATAGCACAGATGGACTTGGGCAAGGAAAGATCTATATTAGTGCCTCCCTTTTTAGCTTCCTTAAAGTCTCAGAAACCAAAGTCTTCAGAAACCAGACTCTTCGGGAGCTCCATTCCCTTTGATATGGTCAGCTGTCCCCACTGGCAAAAGGAGAATAAAGGGTCCACGGTTAGTTTCAAAATGCACGTGTTTCAACGTGCCCTTTATTTTCACTGTAGCACTGCTTTATGAGCAGAAGTGGTCTCGCCCTGTTCAGAGCTGGTCACTCAGAAATAGCTTCTGCCTTAGCCTTACCCTGAAAATATCTTTGGAGTCTGTGAAACGGAAAGCCCCTCACCCCCCCAAAAAAATAATGCAAAATAAATGCAGTGTGTTAGCAATCCCCTCAAGAGCCAAAGAAGATCCTAGCTGCTCAGGACAGAGGGTTGGGTTCTCTCTTCTGAGGCCCTGGAGTCAATGGAGCCAAAAGATTAGCTATCCTAGTTATTCACAGCCTAGCTGTGTGGCCTCACAACCAGCTCAAACGCTTGATGGATAATTTTCCACCGCATGCCTATATCTGTGTTCTGGCACATTCTGGAGAGGCAGTACAGTTCAGTCGTTTAAAATGTGGGCAAAGACTTGAATTGCCTGCGTTCAACTCCCAGCGCCGCCATGGTGGGCAAGAAACTTCACCTCTGTGTGTGCTCGGTTTCACCATCTGTAGAGAGGGTCCGAATAGCACCTCCTTCCTAATGTTGTTAAGAGGATTTGCTGTGTTATACTGAACCACTTAGAACAGTGCCTGGCAGATTCTGAGTCCTCAGTTGGTAGTTACTACCATTGTTGACGCTTTTGTCATAGTTGATGGTGGTGTGTCGTCGGTTTTGTTGAGTAAGGGAAGAGTACACGTTACCTAGTCTGCAACATATTTTCCACATTTAGATGGTGTTTTCAGAATACTGGACAAAAAGAAAAGAATTTCCCAAGAGTTAATCCGTTAAGAAAATCCAGAGATAGGAAGCAGCTGTTTCTGTGGCAATAACTCCTTCCATTTTACTAAAACCATTGCCATGTATTATCCCAGCCCTTGCCTGCAGTCAGATTTGAAGAGATTGTCTCAGGCCCAGGGGTTCTGGCTAAGAGACTGCATGAGTGTGGGTGAAGGCATAAAAGTGAGGGTGCTCTCTGATCTCTGCCACCAAAGAGAAGAACTAGTTCTTTCTACCCACCTTTGCCAGCCTCACAGGGTCATAACCTAGTTGCACAATACAAGCAGGGCCTGGCAGGGCTCAATTTCACATGTGCCGTGGCTGGGAGTGGCTGAGCGTCCTCACGCTGCTCATTTTTTCTAAGGGCTTTGTTCTTTTCAATAAGCCTCCTCAGCTTCAGCCCCAAGGATCAAGGAGACAATAACCTCAAAAGACGTAAGGAGGGGATGTGGAGGGAGTTCACCAAAGGATTCGCCAAGGGAAGTGCAGCTGTTTCCCAGGAAGGAGCCCACATCTGTAAGAGTTTCATGAACAAATTAGAACTATCCAAAATGATCAATGGACTTAAAAAAAAAACTGGAAAAAATGTTTTGGCTATTTTGTCATTAGTTAAGAATTAAATTTATAAACATTCTGTAAGAAACATGTTCTACTAAGAAAGGTTCAGATTTTGAGAAATAGGTTGAACCTTAAGAACTTAACTTCTGTGCTTATTATGTGGCCTTAGGCAAATCACTCAGTCCACAAAAATTCACTTTCCTTTTCTATCTAGTGGGAATAAGACACCCTCAGGGCTGATAATCAGCTGGTATTGTTTCAGGCATTGCTTCTTATGATTGGTTAGTGCCCACACTGTCCTGATGTTAAATATTTTGACAACCACCACTGCCCATGAAGGGTTGCCAAAGAAATGTTAACTATAATGTCAGGTGTGCAGTTATGTGCTCAAGAAATGGCAAGATTGTTATTATTTCTGAAAGGGTAACTAAGTTAAATATAATGCACTATAGAAAGATGGCAGTCGGGAGTGGATGTGGCTCAGGCAGTTGGGTGCCTGCCTCCCATATGGGAGGTCCCAGGTTCAGTTCCCAGTGCCTCCTAAAGAAGACGAGCTGATGCAATGAGGTGATGCAATGAGCAGACACAATGAGCAGACAACGAATGGAAACAACCAGCAGACAGACAAGGGATCCATCGGGGAGAGGGGGGAATGACATTAAAAAAAAAAAAAAGAAAGATGGCAGTGAATGCCATCCTGGCCTTGAATTCTTTACAGTTGTCTGTCACTCGGCATGCAATAAGGGAAAAAACCACCATTCTAGGTATTTCTAACAGAGCGAATTTAATACAGGGAGTTAGTTATACAGGGGATAGAAAAGCTAAAAGAGGAAACTGAGGAAGGTGAGGCATCCTAGACATTTGCTGCAGCAGGAAGCTGCTAGCACCTATTGCTGCCACAAAGGGAAGAGATGGTGCTACCAGAACCTAAGGGCTGGGGCATACAGTGGGAGCCAGAACCACAGAGGACATTGTGTCACTGCAGGAGAAGTCACTTAAGGCAAAGTGAGAAAGGGAGAGATGCCCTAGCTTCTCCCCTCTTCTGCCCCCCGCCCCGCCCCAGTCTTCTGCCAGTGTTTCCCACTGGTGAAACCTTCCTGGAAGCCAGTTGGAAATTTACTCATGCTTTTTCAGTCTTTTCCACTCATATTCCTGTAGAAATGGAATTAAAAATCACAAGCTTTGCACATTTGCTCTCAGATTCACTCGTTATCCTTCTCCTGTTCTACTCTTTTTCACAAGTTGCCATGGATGTGTGTAGATGTAAGTACCCCAATTGACCCTGTACTATGACATCAGTCCTGTACTATAACACTATAACCTTGTGAGATAACAGAAAATAATTATGTGTTTTTCTCTAAAAACCATTTTCATCTGTTCATTTTCCCAAAAGGACCATCTATATCCACAAGTGTAGACTTATATATTGCCATTTACCAGGTAGCTCTCTTTTGGTAGAGAGGTTATGCGGTGTAGGTGTAATGAAGAACAAGAGCTCTAAGTATCTGAGTGCAAATCCTGGCTGTGCCACTTATCTGCTCTGTGACATTGGACAATTTCACCTCTCTGTTCCTGTTTCCTCATCTGTAAAATGGGATTAAGAAGAGTCCCAACCTCATGGCATTTGTTTATAATCTGACTAATGATGCAGAGCCAGATTCTCCTAAGTATTAACTGAAAATGTTCCCAGGTCCTGCCTGAAGCTCTCCCATATCAGTGGCCTGCTTTTATTGTAGGATGAAAAATGGGACTTTTTCTGCCTCAGTCTTGACTGAAGTACCTGTGTGCTAAGTATAAGATACCAACCTATGTGTGAGGCAGATCATGTTAAGTTCCACAACTCCTCAACCCCATCACCACCAGAAGCTACAAGGAGAATATAGCAGTGTCAGGAGGGAAGAAGAGGATATGTGGAAAATTTACTTGGAGAAAGGAGAACTTTGCCTCATATACAAAAGGTATTTCTCAAAAGACTGTCTTGTTGACAGTAAAAACTCAGTCAATGTCCATGGCTTTCTATATCAGGACCTTAGGGTCTAGTTGCATTGACCATCCAAGGAGAGTATTTTCAGGGAGGCGTAATCCTAAATAGTAGAATAAACCCAGTGTTTGGTCAGACACCAAAAGCATCAAAATTTGAGGTGAGCTTTCAAGGAAGACTCTTAGAAAAGAGTCAGAAGACAAAAAATGTTCCAGAAACAAAGAAAAGTCATTTCACTCATTGCAGAAAATACAAAGGGCAAGGCAGTCTACAGTGTTCTCTTTCTGTCCCAAAGAAGCTGGGAGTTAGGTTTTTGCTGGAAGTTTCTGGCTGAAAGGAAAACTGGGGTTTGCCATGTCTAATGGGAAAAGGAGTGAAGGAGTGTGAGAAATAATGTCACAATTTCTAGCTCTGGAAACTTAGGCAAATTTTGTTCTTGTGCCTCTGTTTCATCATCTATGGAATATTTATTTTAATTGTACCTACTGTTTGAGGTGAAAATGAATTCATAGTTAAAAGTGCTTAGCATGGTACCTGGCAGGCAGTAAACATTCAAAAAATCTTAGTTGAATTATTTTAATTATTTGGTGATAAAGTTCTGATAAATTACTCAAGGAAGAGAAGAGGGGAATGGTCTGAAACCCTGGAAAGCAGAGCTAATTAAAAAATCTCACTCTACCTGGAAGAGTCCATTTATTCCCTGTCCACATTGTTTTACTTTTTAATTCGGTGGGTTTTTTTAATTGTTTTTTAAATTCTTTTTTATGTTTTGGTGTTTTTTTTTTAATTCAGTGGTTTTCAGGCAGGGCCTTTACCTTCAACCTGATCCATGGAAAAAAAAAAAACATAAAGCGGCCCATGGCATCATTGCTGGTTATAACTTTGAAGTTGCTATATTTTTGTTTTCTTGTGTGGATCCATAATATATTTAAGTGAATCAGACATCTCATGAGACTCCATTTTCAGCAGTGTTTCACTTCCCAGCTGCTCTGGAGAGGCTGTTTTACAGGGGCAGGGATATGTGCCTTAGATATCGTAAGAGGCCCAGGAGGCCTTTTATCGGACTAGCCAATGGACCAAGATGGTTCCTGGAAAAGTAGAGCTCTGCCCAGAGTTCTCATTCCCTGAATATCTAAGATCTAGAGAAAGAGTTAAATGGACTCCACAATGACTGACGACCTAGGCCTTTAATCTGGCCTCGGTGGGCTTTAAGGAGCTCTATGGAGAGTCTTGAGGAAATCCATGGACCCCTGTGACACGAAGAAAAATGCATGTGGCCACACCACTGGGCATCTTTTTTAGGAGACAGTTCATTGCTTTCTTCACTTTCTCAAATGGTTAAATACTGACTGGCTTAGGATGAAGGAGGGAAATTAAGGTCTAGATTGCCTACCAACAAGTAATCACACCTGTGACTGAATCATAGCCTATTAGAGAAAAGAGCTTAAAATCAACTGGCTTCACCCTACAACCTCCCCTCCCTTCCCCTGATGTTGTATAGGAGAGAACACTGAGGACCAGAAGCCACTTTTCTTTTTCCCAACATACAGCTTACTTTTCATTTTATTTTGGATTTGGACTGGTCAAAGGCTTTCCTGCCTTCTTTACCAAGATGAAATATAATATGAACTCATAAGAATCATGTTTTGTTTGTTTTCTTGTAATCTGAAACAGCTTTTATCAAAATCCTAATTAACTAGGAAAAGATAATCATGTGCAGGAAAAAGCAGATCTTGGTGGTGGTGTGTTTTTTTTTTCTTTCTTTCCTTTAAGATATCAGGACTATAAAGTATTATTTTTTCCTTTTCTTTTCTCCCCTATAAAAAGCAAAAGTTGATCCAATTTTCCCCCCTCATCGTCCAGTCTATTCTCTCACGCATGGGATTAATTAGCCAAGACAAATCACTGGAAGAACATTTATCTTTATCCAGGAGGTTGTTTTCAGATTTTTTTTTTTTTAAGTCATCCTAGCATTTCCACTTTTGTAGTGGCTTTTTGTGATGATGGATGGGCTCAACTGCTTCAATGCCTGGTGAGGCAAGTAAGAACCGCATTTGCTTTTGGGTATGTGTGTACATATGAGAAACATTAATTTTTAATTTACTCTGTTTACCTTGAGAAACTGCCAGTGGATGATTCAGATATTCCACAAAAAAGGGGCTTTGCTTTCGTAAATAGGACAAAGGACAGCTAAGCATGTGTTCTTTCATCAAAGCAGAGGTTTGCAGTTGGGGAGATAGCATTTATTTGTGCAACTTATGAAAGGACTGCTTTAACTATGTAAACACTCATATAATTTTATTAAGACTTGCTACCAAATCTTTTCATCTTGTATATGCTTAAAAATAGGCTTAGAGACAGTGATAAAGAGCCAGAGTGGGCTGTTCCTATGTTCCATTAACTCAACAATTCATGGTCTGTGTTTAAGAATCAAATCCCAGGGCAGTGATTTGCATAGTGGTGAGTTGAGCTGGTCTCTGATTTCTAATTCCAGGTATGACAACAACCCTGGGGGCTTCCAGCAGTTCTCCTCCCCTGACTTGTACTTGGTGCCCCAGGAGCCTGGATTCATGGGGGTCTGCTGAGCCAAAGGAAGAACAGAACTTTCCAGCTTCCCTGGGAGGGCTTAGGGAGGAAAACTGGAGAATTCCAAAGGACTTTCCAGTAACTGTGCTATGTAGACCTGATTCATGGGATCTGAGACCTCTTAAGAGCTCCCCAAATTGTCCAAGAACCCCAGAGGTTTGTGCAGACTAGAGGAGTCAGTCCTGATTCCAAATGCTAGGAGAGAACTGGAGTATCTGAGCAAGTCACTGCTGTTGCCGCCATGTATTGGCCCATGTGTGTTTGTGCTGATGTACATTGCACAGGATATGTGTCCAGGAGGATACAGTTCACATCATAGGTATCCTAGATTTGTGCAGATTAAAACAGTTTTCTGCCAGATGGCATTAAGTGACTTCTTGTAATAAAAAATCATCGTAATTGGTCATTTTAAGTCATATGAGAACTGTTGGATTACTAGTACCAATAGCTAACATTTAGTGAGCATTTATTGGGGAATGGTGGCTAATTGCTTTTGACCTTTCCCCTTAGGACAGAGGTTCTTTAACCTAAATTCTGAAGATCCTTGTGCTTGGATAGGAAAACAAATACATCTTCATTATCACTGTCCAAGTCTGATGATCTCCTGGGCCCATTCAGGAGGCTATGGGGACAAGGTCCCAGAGTATAGACAGGCTACAGGGAGCTCCTGTGGGAGGACGGCAGCTCTCTGAGAAGAGGCAAACCATCGTTCTGGAATGGGATCACAAAGCCTTCCAAAGGAGAGGCCATACTATTACTCAGGAAGCCAGGACTATACGTGTCCCCACTGCATCATTGTAGTGCCCCTGACTGGCCCAGAAAACTGTGCAGGTAAGAGCAGGCCAGCAGTTCTTATTTCAGATTTACTCTCAGGGAATGCAAAGTCACCTTTTACACGACTGGCTCTGTGCTAGGCGACTTTTACAGACATTGTCTCATTTAATGTCCCCAGGCCACACCAGCCAATATTTCTCTGACATTATGGAAGCCCTCTCTGGGATTATGGTCCTTTGTCTTCAAGTCTCCTCTATCTATCTCTGGGTGTCCCCAGCCCCTGGCCCCATATTACAGTTTCCTTGCATCTGGAGTAAGTATCTCCTGTGTACTCTCCAGCTTCACCCACGTGGGTCGTTCTCCTTTTCTCCCGCTTGGCCCCCTTGAATGATGGGAGCTGCTGAGACTTCTGCTGTTTCTGGGGCTGCTTGCGAGAGTTTTTCCACCACCCAAGGCCAAGACCAAAAATGCCGGCATCTGTGCCAAGGACACTTTCTCTGAGCCGATGCTGGTGCCACCTCCCACTGTGGTTGAAGCCTTGGGTAATGGGAGCAGCCAACACAAGAGCCTCAGATACGAGGTGGAGGAGCACAGGGCTTCTTGTCCTAATTTATCAAGACCAGCACCTTAAGTTGACTGATATGCTAGAATCCTGAATGTTCTGAAGCTGTGCCGGGTTTCCAGTTCAAGATGGTAGGTAGAACACCTGGAAAATCAACTCCTGACCCACCACCACAAACAAACTCAGAAATAAGGACTATAATTCATAAATACATAGCTACACTCCACAACAGATCAAGTAGAGGGTCAATTGCCCATTAACTAGAAATGGAGGAAGCAGATGGGTCGTCATGGATATAAGCAGAAGGTGGTCTTGACCGTGCCTCGTGCACAGAGCTGCAAGGAACTCTGCACCTCCTGTAGCAGCTGAGGCCAATAGTGCCCCGAGACCACTGCACCAAGGGGCCACACAGCCCAGGACGAGCCAGGGAGAATCTGCCTGTCGAAGACGAGCACAAAACTCAAAGTCGGAGCGAGACTAAATCCACAGAAAGAAACCGAAGGTTCAGCAAATGGAAGAACTAATATCAAATGAAATGACTATTAAAATAATCTAAAAAGGTTTTCAAAATAAACAAATTTAATATCCTCAGAGATCCAACGGAAGGCATCACATCACTAAAATAAGAATAAGAAGGTATGGGGGGGGGCGGACGACAAAGAGAATTGTGACAAAAATTCTAGGTCTTAGAAATGAAAAATATTATTTTTTAAGATAAAAGTGTAACATAGAAAGTGAATAGCTTACCAGACTCAAATGAAGAATAGATCCTGAGCTGGAAGATAAGATAATGAGAGAGAAAGTACCAAAGAAAAGTGAAGAGATCTGTAGGGTAGATCCAGGACTTCGAGCATCCATCTAATAAATGGTGCAAGAAGAGAAAAGAGAGAGTGTGTGGAAAAGAAAAGAAACAGTGGCCACGAAGTTTAAATGGTGAATTTTATTTTACGTGACTTGTACCTCAATTAAATTATTACTTAAAAAGACAAATAAAAGTGAGTCCTCATCAAACCTGGGCTGTGCCCTCATGGCAGTCTCCTCACCCCTGCACTTTTTTGTTTGGGTGTTAGGTGTTCTCTATTTGTCACAGAATGTGTTTGTGTGTGTGAGAGAGAGAGAGAGGCAAGGAGATTTTTTGGTGTTTTTCTTTACATCCCGGTTTCTCACTTTAGGAGGGGGCTGGACTATAAGATAACATGAACAGCAGGTAGATGCCCTCCTTTAAAAGGCTACAACTCTAGATGGGCCACCAGAGCCTGACTCACTCCCTTGAGTTCTTTCCCAGGGGACTCTTGGTCCTTGTACACAAAACCTCTTGCCACACACAGCGACTCCAGCCCTGAAGCCTGTCACACTCGGGAGAATTTTGAAAAGTTTCATTATCTCCATCTGCAGATGAGAAAACCTAGGCCCACAGAGATTGGGACCAGAGAAGTAAAGAAAACGGACACTGATTGTAGCCCCAGAAGTCTGCCGAGTGCCTTTCGTCTGATGCTTCAAGGGCTTTGAACAAGGGCTCCTGTTGATGAAATTTGTCACAAGCCTTTCTGTTCATTAATGACTACAATTAAGCTAGAACATATTTGACAATGATAGCAAAGCTGGGCTTCAATTAATTTTTTGAGCCAGCCTAAAGAATAAGTAAAACAAGAGGCCGTGACTAAATGCACACTGAAATGGAGACCCGTGTCCTGGGGTTTGTGCGCTCTCTCTCTCTCTGATCCCCCATGATCTTCAGCTGGGCAGATACCAGCAGGCACCCACCACACAGCTGGAATCTCATCCAGTAAGAATGCTTTCTCTTCTACAGGGTGGTGGTCAGCATCTCTCTTCCCTCCACAAGTAGGTTGTTTAGATGCTCAGATTTCCTTCTTTGTGAAACTAGGATACGATAACACACCACAAACGCTGGCAGAATTTCAGTAGAGCTACTTTTGAGCCCAGTGGAGCTGGAGCCAGCCTGACATGTGTTGTTGTAGTTATTGTCTTAATTTTGTTTGGTTTGGGTTTGTTACTTAATTGCAAACTGCAGAGTCCAGGGTTCAAGGACGGAAGTGTGGCTGTGGGTGGCCCCAGGTTTAGCAAGGCTTGTCAATACTGCGGGATCGTATCCCACTACAACCCTGAGGCTTGGTGATACAGGCCATGAAAAATAACACACAATGGCCGGAAAGCTACAGACAAATGGGCAACTTCACTGTCTTGGGATGGTGGAGATCCTCCTAGGTCCATCTCACCTCCACCATACATACCCAGACAAGTGCGAGAAGACACAATTCAACCCCCATGGCCTCAGCAATTAGAGTAAATGCCCACCTTTCCTTTGCAAACCTTGAAAATAAAATACTCTGGGAGCAGATGAGGCTCAAGTGGTTGAGTGCCTGCTTCCTATGTACGAGGTCCTGGGTTCAATCCCTGGTACATCCTTAAATAAATAAATAAATAAATAGCCTATAAATAAGCAGAATACACTCAAACTCTGGCGCCCATTGGAATCACCAGGGAAGTTTTTTAAATCCTGATGTCCAGATCCCTGCCCAGATCAAATGAACCAAGATTTATTTCTGAGGGCAGAACCCAGGCATCACTATTTTCCCCCTTAGGAGCTTTTTATCCTTCTCATATAAATATATCAATATCTACATGAATATTTATGTATATATCTATTTGGAAGGAAAGTTGTAAGTTTATAGAAAAATCATGCATAAAATACAGTGCTTCCATATACTTCCTCATTAGTAATATTTGCATTGGTGTAGTACCTTTATTGCAATTGATGAAAGACTATCATTATATTATTAACTAAAGTCCATCGGTTACATTAGGGCTCACTGTGGTGTATAGTCTTTTTTTTTTT
>JAQZBX010096246.1:0-11829 GCA_029593785.1 Cabassous unicinctus
TCCCTTGCCAAGCGTGTGGCTCTTCATGGAGAGCTGGCTGCTCGGCTGCCATAGGGGAAATTCATGGATGACTGTCCATCATTCCGCGGCGCCAGCCCCACCACATACTGGCGTCGGGGGCTGATGACCTAGGGAGTCTGAGCCAACAGTAGTTTGGATCTTGGGCTCCCTAGCCAAGTCCCTGCTGCTCTGGCTGGGATTTGGGGGAGTATGAAAGAGCAATGTGGAAGAAAGAGCCGGAGTCTCAGGAAAAGAGTCTTGCTATTCTTTTTCTAAAGTCTAATTATGGGGTGAGGGAGAGTCCAGAGGTGAGCAGAAGGTGGAAAATAGCCTACCCCACGCCCTTGCTGGGGATCTACTCCACAGGCCTAGGCCACAGGCAGGGTGGGAGGGGGGATGAAATTTGCAAACCCCTCTGGCCATGCCTCTCCCTGTCCCCCAGGTGAAACCGGGTTCCCATAGTTATAGTAGAGGCACTTGGGGCCTAGGGATTCAGAAAACATAGATCCCAGCGACAACTGTGGCATGGAGTTGCCGTTTGCTCTTTTTTTTGAAAAAAAAAAAAGATTTATTTTATTTATTTATTTCTCCCCACCCCCTCATTGTTTGCACTCACCGTTTGTTCGGTGTGTGCTCGGGAACCAAACCCGGGATTTCACATGTGGGAGGGAGGCGCCTAATCGCTTGAGCCACCTCCGCTCCCTGCTTTGTTGTGTTTCCCATTATGTTTTTCCTCCTTATGTCTCATTGCATCATCTTGTTGCATCAGTTCACCGTGCCAGCCCGTCGTGTCAGCTTGCTGTCTTGCTCATCTTCTTCAGGAGGCACTGGGAACCGAACCTGGGACCTCCCGTGTGATAAGCAGGAGCTCAGTTGCTTGAGCCACATCTACTTCCTGTTGTTTGCTCTTGAGCAAGCCTTCTCTGACTTTCAATTTTCTCATCCGTAAAAGGAGGGAGAAGGGGAGTTGATGATATGATTGCCAAGTCTCATCTAAAACTGAAATCCGAGGCCTTCCTGGAAAGGGAACCTAAGAGGAAGAGATACCTAAAAGTAGTCAGGGGTCCATGGTGATGGGGGGCCAGGGCTGGAGAGTGTGCTCAGAAGTCACCGCAATCTCCACAAAGCGCTACACTCGTCACCTCTCTGATGACTCTGTTAGCTCTCTCTGCCTGGCTCCTGGGCACCTCTTGGAATCCTTCGCATTTAAAACCCTGAGGGATGGCCCTAGTTTGTAGTCCACGAAGGGCGCCGCGTCAGTAGATGGAGCAGGCAGATGTTGATTCAAATACCATCTTCAACCCTTACTTGCTCAGCAAATAGCCTCGCCTTTCTGATCCATGTCTGTGGAGCAGGGATAGGATAGCTACATCACAGAGGTATTGGGAAGATGAGATACGATGACACGTGAGGCACCTAACGTGTAGAAGGCACTCAATAAATGACAATAGATGCCAGCAATATTAAATAATAATACCCTTTAAGTAGTAAGAAAATCAGACACTGCCATTGCCTCCCGCAGCCTTCCAGTTGATGGCATAGGGGCTGCCAAGGACAACACGAGAATTGTGGCTCCACAGTGTGTTCCTGGAGCCCCTCCTCCCAGCTCACGGCAGAGAACAGGCTCAGGCGAGAAGCCTGGAGTCGTGCCCCAGACTCACGCGTGCCAGCTGCGGGGCCGTGAGCCTCTGAGCCCGCGATTCTTGTGCTTGATCACTGTCATTCTTGTCTATTCACCTTGCCTGCCCCACGTGCTGTCACAGGAGAGGATGTAGGAGAAGCCCTCGGTGGGATTGCAGGAGCATTTTGAGCGGTTATTATTACTATTCCTAAAGTCACGGCTATGGTGACGCCCAAGGCGCAGAGTATAAGCAGTAGAGGAGGCAGGAGAGGCCAGAGAGGCCACCGTGCGGGGAGGGGCGCGGAATTGCACTGCAGCGCGCCAGTGCAACTCAAGGGCTGGGGGAGGGGGCAGGCAGCGGGCTGTGGTTCTGGAAGGCAGGGCGACGGCTGCGGTATTGCTCGTCCCCGCAGCCCTCACGGCTAACTCCACGCTAGGGGTGAAGGAGCTTCTCAGAGAGGGTAGAAGGGCGGGCGTGGCAGCTATTTCGGTTCTGGGGGACAATTATGAGCAAAGGGGGGAGGCAGGGACATTTGTTGCATGCTTTGGGGACAGTGGAGCCCCAGGGCCTGGATCCCAGGACGATCTCGTCATTTTAGAGGCAGAGCCTTCCACATTCCAGCGACTGCAGAGCCCAGGAGAGACTTAGCGGGAAGGGACAGCTAAGTGAGCAATTGGTGGAAGGTGCTGTTTGAAAAGGCTGCGATGCGTGCTTCTCTTAGCTGTTCAGAATTAAACCACACCACGGAACTCGGTGAATCAGACACCAGAGCCGATGAACCCCTGTGTCCGAGCTCATCTAAGAAAAATAATAAGGGCTAACAGTGCCAATCATTTTCCACGTTTCAGGCTCTGTTCCCAGCTTTTTACAAGTATTATATTTGAGCTTGCTAGGGCTGCTGTGACAAAGTGCCACAAACTGGGGGGCTTAAGAACCACGGAAATTTGCTGCCTCAGAGTTCTGGAGATGAGAAGTCTGAAATCAAGGCAGCAAGTGCAGTCCACGGGGAAGAGTCTTCCACGCCCTTCTACCTTCTAGTGGATAGCCGGCAATTCACGGCATTCTGCTGCTTTCCTACTTGTGTCCAAATTTCCTCTTCAGACAAGGATATTGGATTAAGGACCGCCCCCCACCCCCATTCCAGTTTGACCGAATTTTAACTTGCCTAATTCCATCTGTGATAACCTGATTTCCAAACCAGGTCACATTCTGAGGTCCTGGGGACCACCTTGGACTTGGCACTTGTTCTCTGTACAGTGGGAGGTGCTGGTGAGCTCTAAGCCAGGGCGTCCCAGGTCTGCTTTCCACTTTTAGGAGATCACACGGTTTCTGTGAGGAGAATGGAGTTGGGAGACGAGAGTGAGGAGGCTGGGGCAGAGGTCCAGGTAAGAGCCGGGGCTGTCCGGCCCTGGGCTGACGGGAACAGAGCCGGGCAGAAGGCGGCATATTGGGATGTACCTGGAGGTGCAATCCTGACTTCACGGCCGGCGTGGGGGCGGGTGAGGGATCAGGGGTGACCCCCCAGGTGTGGCTTGAAGAACGGCAGTGACAGGTGATAACTGCCATGAGGAGTGGGCAGGGTAGGGGGAGGGTATCAGGTAGGGCATGGGGGAACCGAGGGTTCAGATCTGAGCCTGAGAGGTAGGCACGTGGAGAAGTCAGCTAGGAGGATGTACCTGGGTCTGGAACTCAGCTGGGGTATAAATCAGGGGCACAGAAACGATGTTGAAAGCCGCGGCCTGGATGAAGGTCCTTGGGACCATGTGCGGAGAGAAAAGAAGAGGGCCCAGCACATAGTCTTGGGAAACACAAACGTCTGGAGCTTTGAGGGAGGAGGAGAGAATAAGGAGTAGCTGCAGGGAAGGTGGGAGGAAAACTAGGAGAGTGCTGTGCCTGGGAAGCTAAGAGAAGGAAGGCCTCAAGAAGGAGGCCATGGTCAGCAGAGCTGGATGCTGCTGACGGGAACACTAGAATGAAGAACGGAGTGCGGCAACATGCAGGCCATTGCCATCTTTTTTTTTTTTTTTTAATTTATCTCCCCCCACCCCTTCCCCAGATGGTTCTCTCGTCTGTCTGCTCATTGTTTGCACAACTTCTCCAGGAGGCACTGGGAACCGAACCTGGGACGGCCCACATCGGAGGCAAGTGCCCAATGGCCTGAGCCACATCCCCTTCCTGCGGGCTGCGGCGTCTGCTGGCTTGTGGCATCACTTGTTTAGGCGTCTAGCTCATCGTGGCGGGTACGGCATCTGCTCATCTTCTTTGGGAAGCACCAGGGAACCAAATCCGGGATCTCCCATGTGGTAGGCAGGCGCCCTGCTGGTTAAACCACATCCGCTTCCCTGCTACCCTTTTTTAATGTATTTTTTATTAGGAAGTTGTAGGCTTACCAAAAAATCTTGCAGAAAATGCAGAGTTCCTATATACACCCTCCACACACACAGACACATTCTTTTCCCTATTATTACCTTGCATTAGTGTGGCACCTTTGTTACAATTGATGAAGCCATATTATAATAATCATACTACTAATTGTTGTCCACAGTTTACATTAGGGTTCATTGATTGTGCTTTTTTTTTTTTAGAGATTTATTTTATTTATTTCTCCCTCCCCTCTTGTTGTTTGCTGTCACTGTGTGCTCTCTGTCTTCTTTTTAGGAGGCACCGGGAACCAAACCTGGGACCTGCCATGTGGGAGGGAGGCGCCCAATCACTTGAGCTACCTCCATTCCTTGCTTGTTGTATCTCTCATTGTGTTTCCTCGCTGTGCCTCCTTGTTGCATCATCTCACTGCATCATCTTGTTGTGTCAGCTCACCGCTCCAGTCCGTCGTGCCAGCTCGCTGTCTTGCTCGTCTTCTTTAGGAGGCACCGGGAACCAAACCCGGGACCTTCCATGTGGTAGACGGGCGCCCAACTGCCGGAGCCACATCCACTTTCCTACTGATTGTGTTTTACACACACACACACACACACACACAAAAACTGTTTTTAAAATTTTTATTCTAGTAACATATATACAACCAAAAATTTCCCCTTTTAACCACATTCAGATATATATTTTGGTGGTGTTAATTAACTTCACAATGTTGTGCTACCATCACCACTATCCATTACCAAAACTTTTCCATCACTCCAAACAGAAACTCTGCACCAGTTAAGCATTAACTCCCCATTCCTGAAACCACTCCGGCCCATGGTAACCTGTACTTGGGTTTCTGAATCTATTATAATTATAATATCCATGTTGTTGCATATGTCAGAACTTCATTCTTTTTTATGCCTGAATAAATATTCTATTGTGTGTATATTTTGCTTATCCATTCATCTGTTGATGGACACTTGGGTTGCTTCCATCTTTTGGCAATTGTGAAAATGCCACTATGAGCATCAGTGTGCAAATATCAGTTTGAGTCCTGATTTCAGTTCTAGAAGGAGGATTGCTGGGTCGTATGGTAATTCTATATTTAACTTTCTGAGGAACTGCTAAACTGTTTTCCACAGTGGCTGCACCATTTTACAGTCCCACCAACAATGAATAAGTGTTCCTATGTCTCCACATCCTCTCCAGCACTTGTTATTTTCCATTTTTAAAAAAGTACCCATTTTAGTTGGTGTGAAATGGTATCTCATTGTAGTTGTGATTATCTTTTCCCTAATGGCTAAATGATGTTGAGCATCTTTTCATGTGCTTTTTGGCCATTTGTACGTCTTCTTGGGAGAAATGTCTATTCAAGTCTTTTTTTTTTTTAGGTACCAGGGCCAGGGATTGAACCCAGGGACCTCACAAGTGGGAAGCTGGCACTCAACTACTGAGCCACATCAACTCTCCCTAGTTGGTTTTTTCATTTGTTTGCTTGTTGTTTGTTTTTGTTTTTAGAAGGCACCAGGACCCAACCCAGGACCTCCCATGTGGGAGGTGGGAGCCCAACCACTTGAGCCACATCCTCCCACCATATTCAAGTCTTTTTTCCCACTTTTAGTTGGGTTGTTTGTCTTTTTGTTGTTGAGTTTTAGGATTTCTTTATATATTCTGGATATTAAAACCTTATCAGATACATGATTTCCAAATATTTTCTCCCATTCTGTTGGTTGTCTTTTTATTTTCATGATGAAGTCCTTTGATGTACAAAATTTTTAAATTTCGATGAAGTCTCATTTATCTATGTTTTCTTTCATTGCTTGTGCTTTTGGTATAAAGTCTAAGAAACTGTTACCTAACACAAAGTCTGGAAGATGCTTCCCTAAGTTTTCTTTTAGGAGTTTTATGGTTTGGGTTCTTATATTTAGGTCTTTGACCCACTTTGACTTCATTTTTACATATGGTGTGAGGTAGGGGTCCACCTTCATTCTTTTGCAAGTAGATATCCGGTTCTCCTAGCACCATTTGTTGAAGAGACTATTCTTTCCCAACTGAGTGGAATTGGTACCCTTATCAAAACTCAATTGGCAATAGATGTGAGGGTTTATTTCGATTCCATTGGTTTATATTTCTGTCCTTATGCCAGCACCATGCTGTTTTGATTACTGTGACCTTGTAATAAGTTTTAAAATTGAGAAGTGTGAGTTCTTCAATTTCATTCTTTTTTTTCAAGATGGTTTTGGTTATTTGGGACCCCTTACCCTTCCATATAAATTTGTTGATTGGCTTTTCCATTTCTGCAAAGAAGGCTGTTTGAATTTTGATTGGGATTGCATCAAATATGTAAATTGCCTTGGGTAGAATTGATATCTTAATGATATTTAGTCTTCCAATACATGAACATAGAATGTCCTTCTATTTATTTAGATCCTCTTGATTTACTTTAGCAATATTTTGTAGTTTTCGTTAACTATGTCCTTTGTATCCTTGGTTAAACTGATTCCTAGATATTTGATTCTTTTCATTGTTATTGTAAGTGGAGTTTTTCCTTGATTTCCTCTTCAGATTGTTCATTACTAGTGTATAGAAACACTACTGATTTTTGTGCGTTGATCTTGCACACTGCCTCGTAGTGGCAGGAGTGGTGGCAGTGGGTCTAGAGCAAGTGACCTGCAGAGATTCACGCTGTGGGTCAGAGAGTGGGATTCTTGCAACGATTTCCAAAGTGCTGTGATTCCTGGTGATGACAGCAGTTGAGTGTGACCATGAGAGTAGGTGGTTTTTCTGGGATGACAAAGATTGTTGAAGGTAAAGCGGTCAGGAGCTGATGGAGCAATTGAGCAGCAATCATTGAGAATCACGAGGATTTGGGTGGAGAGGAAGATGGTGAACCAGGAGCTCAAGATCTCAATGAACAAGGAAAGCAAGAGAAATCAGCAACTAACCGTGGTGGGGAGGGTGTTGGTCGGCAGCATGAGCATCGCCGGGGAGGGGAGACGTGTCTGTCAGGGTGTGAGGGAGCAAGGACACGTGGCCCATCTCCTGGTGCTGAGGTAGGAAGGTACTTTGGAACAGTTCTGATAAGATGAGGCCTCTTGTTCTCAGCTCACAGCTAATTAGAAGCCATACACCAGAAGGAGGGGGAAAGATACTGAAAGTTAGCCCAGTAGCAGGTAATAATGCCAGCAAGGGGGGTCAGTCTGATGCAAGGGAAAAACGGGTGAACTATATAAAGCACACACCATCTCAAAACACAAGGCAGTCCTTTGGAAAAATGGCTGATTCTAGGGCTGGGGCAAACAAAAGACACAAAGTGACCTGGAGCATCTTCTAGTGCCCGGAAGCTAAGTAGTGATTAGAAAGAGAGGACAAAATAAAAAACACCCACAATTCAGAGGCAAGTCAAAAGCACACAGGAGCCACCTGAAGAGGTCCCCACGGCCAAAGCTGGGACAATTTGAGCAAGAAAATAAATAAAGTGGTATTGGATAATCCAAAGTATAATATAAGTATCTATAGAGTCCATACTAATTTAAACATATGATTGACTAAATAAAGAAAAGGAGAGCGTAAACAAATCTCCAGCACAGAAAAATTACAAATGATTTATACAAATACTCTGCCTTCAAGGAGAGGTTGCCTGACTCCCCACTCCTTAAGTGTGGGCTGCCCGTAGTGACTTCTTCCTAAAGAGAACAGTATGGAAAGGAGGAACAAGAGCAACCTACAGAGGAGAAACCCGGCACACACTACGTCAGCCAGGAGATCAAGGTCAACATCGCAGTGATAAGCCGTGCTAAGAGTCTGTTCCTTTGCTATGGTGTGATGAGAATGGCACTTTACCTCGGTGGTCTCTCCCCCCAACCCCCATAAAAACCCCGTAACTCCAGTCTAATCATGAGAAAAACACCAGACATATCCCAGTTGAAGGACGTTCTATAAAATACTTGACCAATAATCCTCACCACTGCCAAGATCATCAAGAATAAAGTCTGAGGAACTCACAGTCAAGAGGAGCCTCAGGTGCCATGATGGTTAAATATAATGCAAGGTCCTGAAGGGATTCTGGGACAGAAAAAAGACATTAGGTAAAAATAAGGAAATCTCAATAAAGTATGAACTGTAGTTACTAAGCTATCCATATTGGTCCATTAACAGTGACAAAAGTACTGTATTAATATAAGATGTCAATAATAGGGGAAGCTGGATGTGGGCTATGTGGAACATTCTACTTTCTTTACAGTTTGTCTGTAAGTCAAAAACTATTCTGAAATAATATGTTTATTTAAAATTCATCAGTATGAGTTCATTCGGTGGAGGGAAAAACAGCTGTGTACACTTTTGTAGAAGTTGTGGGTCTCTATATTCTAAGCTAATAGATATTCATTATGAAGTTTATAATTTCCAAAATGGAGTATTATTTTGCAACTACTTAATTTAAGAAGCAAGAATGAATGCAATACATTTAGAAAGATGATAAAGACATCTTTAGCTCTGAAAATGATTTTAAAAATCATCAGTACTTAGAGATAATGTTGACTCCAGTGGTCAAAAGTCCAGGTTTGGTCATCGGACAGACTTGGGTTGCAAACTCATCTACTAGATGCGTGGCTTTGGACAAGTACACTCAACCTCTCAGGGTCTCGATTTCTTCACCAGGAAAATGGGAGTAATGTATCTGTTTTGCATTCTACTCCTTTGTGAGCACTAAATGAGACACAACACGTTGTAGAAGCCGTAAAGCTCTGGGCACCTGGATGAGCTCCATACATGACATCTCCCATGCAAGTCACACTGACGTCCCCTAACCCCTTAGGATAGGATCAGAGTCATCTAGGCTAAACCCAAGGATCTTAGTAAAATTCAGGTTCGGGTTCAGCACCTCCGGGTGGTGGGTAGGCTCTGCATCTCACAAGCTCCCAGGTGATGCTGACGCTGCAGGCCCTGGGACCCTGTGACGGGTTGTGAGAAGCTAGGTGGGGGACATGGCCCAGGCAGAGACCACTTGGTGGTCTTGGGCAACCAGTGGTCCCCCTTAGAGGCTTACTCTGCCATCTTCAAAACAAAGCAAACAAAAACTCAAAAACAAAAATATCCTTTTCAAGATACATAGGGATGGATTTACTTCCCAACACAATACAACTGGTCTACCCTGGTGCTGCTTGGCTGCCACAGCTGTACCCTGAAAACCAAAACACAGTCTGCACACGCCTGCTCCATCCATCTGTTCTCAGGAGATGACCCTGGTGGGGCCTCACCAACTTCTTAAGTTTCATAAGGATCATAGTGGGGACCTCCAAAAGGCTCAACAAAGAAAAAATACACCCTAATTTTACAGATAAAACTAAATGGAACAAATCACATTATTTCCATCTGATTCCCTTCCTCACGGCTTGTTTTGGCAGGCAGGAATAAAATGGCCATCTACCCCCCAAACCAGCTGCTTCCAGTCAGAGCAAATGGATCATGATTTAATGAAGACAGCCATCTGTTACAGGGAAAAAATCCTAATTAAGCAATATATGAATCAGAACAAAATTAGCCATCAAGTCATTAGAGTTTTGTAACTGCCGAAAGGAACGTGTGATCATTACCTCGTGGAACAACCTCTCGAAAGCATGAGGTGGAGAGGAGAAGCCCATTACTCACCTGGGAGGTTGTAGCCCAAACAGGAGGGGTCGGATTCTGGGAGGTTAATTGAAATAAACAACCTGCTTCAAGAGGAGCCCTGGTGTCCTGATAGTGAACATCCCCCCCATTTGCCTGATGCACCGCAGCTTGACAAAAGCATTCCCACCCAAGACTACCTCGAAGTCCTTGCCTTTCAAACCTCTGACCTGACAGACACACCCAGAGGTTTTGTGACTCATTCAAGCTCCTACAGCAGAATCTAGCTCATTGGCCAAAGCCTGCCACGGCGGCTGCCTCCTTAGGCGAATACCCCAAGGTGTTTGTGTGAGCCTCGATTACCCAGAGATTCTAACAACCAGAGGCTCCTGGCTTCACAACATCAGGTGCCCTCTGCCTCCTTCAGATGTGGGAGACAACGCTCATTCCCCACAGAGCAACTTGAAGTTCTTTTGCAATGCTCTGGTTGGATGGGTACTGGCTGGCTGGAAGACTGAGTCCATCTTTTCACTTGCCTTGCACATAGTAGGTACTCAATAAATACCTGTTGAATGGCTGCAAGAATACATGGATGACCTTGGCAAGTCCCTGCATCTCCTAGCCTACCCCCTGAGCTCTAGAGGAGCCTTCAGTTGTTCCCTCTTGCCTATAGTATGAAGGCCCTAGAGATATCATGTGTTTATTGAAAGCCGTAAAACAAAGACAAATTGTTTGCCACTAGGCAGTCCCCTCCCCCAACACCTCAGCAAAGGCACCGAAAGCTTTTTGCCCATTTCTTGCTCTGGGACCGTCCCAGGGCAACAGCTCTGCGAAGTGTACATGATAATCACCCTGATTCCAGTTTATATTTTCTTTATTAATAAAGAGAAGGGAAGGAGCATTTCCCATTTGTCTCCTTACTAATTGTGTTGCTTTTTCTTTTGGAAATTGTGTCTTTCATTCATTTAACTGCAGAAAGCTCAGGGCTTTTCTCATTAACGTTTCTCATTAACTCTTTACTGCGATTAGTTTTCCTACTCGCTTGCTTTCCTTCCCCTCACGATGTGTAGAAACTTTGCATTTCGCTGGAGTCGGTTCTGTACTTGCGCTTGTTTTGATTACTGCCATACCTAGCGAGTCCCTTCGCTCCCAGACGCTTGATAAATATGCATTCTGATTCTCCCAGCGTGGTAAGGATTTTCTCACATTTGCTTTACCTCGGAAACCTACCTGGAATATATTCTGATGCGTGGAGTGAGAAGACCTTCCTCCCTGTGCCCCGTGGCGTCTTCATTCTCCACGTGACCTCAGAGACACTGAGGACGGGGGAAAGTGAACACAGCCAGACATTTCTGTGCCTTAGGGGCTCCTGAGTTGTTTTTTTTAGGGGTGTTGGAGCCTCTAAAGTAAGATCACCCCAGGAAAGGAAGTGTTAGTCATCTCCGCACACGCGGAGGAAGAAACAGGGAGTAAAGGAGGCTGGTTTTAGATCCGAAACTTCTACTTGCTCATGGATATTTGGATCCAGGGTCATTTCCTCTGGGAGACCCTTCCCTTTACACCAGTCCCAATCTGGATCTGACACCCCTTTTCTGGGCCCCTAGCACCCCATCTTACCTCTCTGCAAGCTCCTCCAGGGAGAGGTCTTGCTTTCTCTTTAATTTCTCGTTGTTTCTCCAGAGCCTAGCAGAGCGCCTGCTCACAGAAGGCACTCAGTAAAGGTGTGTTAAAGCGTGGAAAGACTCCACGTGCGCCGGGCATTTTGGTGGCACCGTCTCCTGCTGCTCACAGCGACGCTGAGGGCAGTGCCGACTACTGCTTCATGTAACCCACCAGGAAACCAAGGCTCACGGATGGGAAGGCGCTTGGCCCAGTTTCTTCAAGTCTCACTTTGGATGCTTTTGCACAATCCTCGCCTTGTTTGGAGCCTTCTGTTTTCAGATGAGGAGGCGGAGGCCCTAGGAGGGCTCCAAGGTCAGGCTGTCTAGATGCTGCTCAGTGGAACTCGTGCAGCACATGGAACTGGGGTGCTTTAGGAACCCCAAGACCTTCATCTCTCCCGGTCTTACCTATGATCGGAACCTATGATCGGTTCTCAGAAAATAATAATTGATCTGAGCTAATTTGGACCACGATACCAGACATGTGCATGGCACTTTGCCCTATGCCTAAACACTCCTCTTCCTGCCTCATCCCATCAGCTCTGTCATCCTTGGATGTAGACGAAGAAGGATACTGA
>JAQZBX010096247.1:0-11823 GCA_029593785.1 Cabassous unicinctus
TACATAGAAGCCACTGGGAGGAGGTTCCCAGAAAGGGGGGAGACTCAGCCATCAGGTCTTTTTGCCTCTTTCACTTTCTTCCATCCTGCCTGGAACAATGATGTGATGCTGTAGATGGGGCAGCCATCTTGCAACCATGAGGTTCTAGGTTGACGTACAGAACTACATGGAGGGGAGCTAAGCAGGGAGACAGAAAGCACCTGCGTCCCTGCAAGCATCTTGGAGACTCCAAATCAGCTCTGGGCAGCTTACTCCTGACTTCTTATTACATAAGAAAAATAAAACCCCTGCTTGGTGAAATCATCATAAGTTGGGTTTTATGTAGCACCAAGTTGAAAATTCCTAACTAATGTTACTAATTACATGACTAACTGTTACTAAAAACAAAACCAAAGAAGGCCACGATAGACATTTTAAGGCACAGCAGACCATCAGGCACTTCATATCTGGACCCTGTGCCCTTCTGGGCAGGCAGGGATTGACCTCCCTGCCATCTGTTGTGGTTTGGCCAATGCGACGTGGCCATATTCCATGGCCAGGGCTCGACACTATGCTTCTCGCTTACTGTTTCAACAAACATGGAAACACGTTGATGAAGGGACAGCCTAGGCAGGCTCTGTGAAGGTGAGAAAAAACTTCCTAAGTCAGAGTTTGGGGATTGTTTGTTACCACAGTACAATCCAGCCTGTCCTGACTAACACAAGCAGAGATCAACAACTCACAGAAAATCATGGGAAAATGTTTAAGTAGGTCTTTATCTTGAAGAATGAAATCCCAAAAAAGGTTTTATGTTGCACTCAATAGGGATTTAGGTTCTAATTGCAGCTTTGCCCTGATCTTTAGATTAACAAAGAGCTTTTTATTATTAATTTTCCCAGTAAAATCTTTGCCTGTATGGCGTGCACCCCCCCACACGGGCTTCTGCCACTCAGCCCCTAAGGCCTCTGGCCATGCTTTGATCCTCTGAAGCAGCTTTGATTTCCTCACCCTTATCTACCTTCTTCTCTTCAGTTTTCACCTGGCATGACCTTACCAGATGTGGATTTGTCAGCAGCTTTCCTGAGATTGGGATAATCCCCCCACGTCACTCATTTCCATCGACTCCATGAAATTCGGCATATGTCTTCAAGAGCGACGCCACGTTATAGCCTCAGGGAGTCCCCCGTCCCTGGCACTGCTGAGGGAGTGACCAGCGAGGGTGAGAAAATGAGGGGGGTGGCCTAGGGGGGAGAGGTGGGCATGGGCCCCTGCCTGGGCACCCTCTGTCCAGCCCCTCAGCCCTGCCCCACCTGGGAGAGGCCCACCTGCACAGCTCCTGCTGGTGAGTCTCCCACTGTGACGCCCCAGCCCCTGTCCTGGTAGCAGCTACACGGCAATCGACTGGGGCAGGAAAGGGCATCACCTTGGCCATTGCTCAAATGTGCAGCTTCCTGCCCCTGCTCCGGAATCTTGCTCCTCCTGGCTGAACAGCTCAAGTCCCTCGGTGTTTCCGAGAACCAAAGTAGGTGCCCTGCCCCGCAGAGCTGAGGGAGCCCTGGAGGCTGGGGTGGGGTGGGGAGGGGCTAACCTTGGGCACAGTCCAGGTAGGGGTAGGGAGGGCTAGCCTTGGGCACAGTTGGGGGAGGCTGGACCTCACTGGGCACAGAGCACAGGCCTGCTGCCTGGCTGCATCGCCCAGCTGACCATGTCCCCCAGCCCGTTTTCATACCTTCTTCCATCCTCTCCAATTAGCCGCATCCTGACAATCAGGGCGGTGCCGCAGTTGAATGACGCCTTTGGGGGGTTTAGCTGATAGAATTGGCCACAGGAAATCTACTTTGCAATAAAATTGTTCATAAAAGTGAAATGTTGTTTAAGGCTCTTTGCTGCTGGGAATGGGTATTTACATGCCTGGGTCTTGGAGCCTTTTGGTTTCCTGTCCCAGCTGAGCCCAACACGGGGTGTGGGGCTCTAGGGGCTCCCTGGGTAGCGTCCTGGCTGGGAAGGGCCTGGGGAAGATGCCATTGAGACCCCCCATCTGCTGCCCAAGCCACTGTCCCTCTCAGAGTCCTCGGTGGGAACGAGCATGATGGTCTGCGGGCAGGGAGGGGAACCAGAGCAAGAGGTTGGGGGTGGGGCGGCAAGGGGCTGGAGACATGTGGGAGAGCTCCTTGCTCACTGGAGGAAGGAGAACAGGAAACCAAACCTCCATCCACCCACAGGTACCCAGTGCTTCTGCACTCACCTGGGGCCAAGCCTGTGCTCTTTCACTTCACCTGCAAAATCCTGTGATGAGGTGAGCGCTGTGACCCCATTTGATGGATGATGCAACTGGCCCCGGGTCATAAGCCACTGGGGCTGTGGCAGGCACCTGTGTTTGGAGGCTAATTCACCAGGTGGGACTTGTTGGGGGTGGCCAGATGGAGCCCAGGTGTGGGTCAGGGACGACGGTCTAGCAGGAGGTGAGCAGGAGGAGCTCACTCATGCTCAAAGTCACCCACCTGTGCTCGCACAAGCCTGAGAGCTGGCGGTGCCTTAGACTGTGTGCCTGCCGCCCCCGTACCCTGACGCCCGGCACAGAGGAAGCAGCTCAGCACAGAGGAAGCAGCTCAGCACAGAGGAAGCATCTCAACATGGAGGAATTATCTCGGCATGGAGGAAGCATCTCAACATGGAGGAAGCATCTCGGCACGGAGGAAGCATCTTGGCACAGAGGAAGCATCTTGGCACGGAGGAAGTATCTCAACCTGGAGGAAGCACCTCCACACAGAGGAAGCATCTCAGCACAGAGGAAGCATCTGTGGGATATGGGTCAATGAGACAAGGAGTCTGCTCCAATTGTCTGTTGCTGGATAGCAGACCCCCTAGGGGGCCAACGTAAGACAACAGCAGCTCCAGAGGTCGGCCACGGTCTCACTCAGGGGCTCTTGTGAGGCTGCTGTGGCTGGAGGCGTCGTGGGGCCACCTCACGCTAATGGATACTGGGAGGGGCTGTCGCTGTGACACACATGTGGCTCCCCACGTGGCCTGGCTTCCTCCCTCGTGGTAGCTGGTTTCCACAGCGAGTGCTCCCAGAGAGCCCAGTGGAGCCTGAATACCCCCTGCCCTGCCTCGGACACCCCACCTTCTATTCCCTGGGCAAGTCGAGAGGGCCCACTCTTCTTTACAGAGGGGAAGCCAGGCGGGGAGCGTCAGAGGGTGTGAGGATGGCTTTCATCACCCCGTGCATGTGGACAGAGCAAGGGCCACGCCGAGGCTGGAGGCTCCCCCACCCCTTCCCGGAAACCCCGCTCTGTTCCGTTTCCTGCCTCCCTTGAACGAGGGACTTGCCGGCACCAAGTACAAAGAACACAAAAAATCGGGAGTGAAGCACTGTCTGGCTGGACTGAGGCATTTTTTTTCCATAACCCCATCCTGGCTCCCAAGAGAAGAGAGATTTTCTCCCAGCCTGAGATGGGCCCGGTGGGCGAGGGGCTGCTGGACACATCAAGGGCCGGGGAACAGGGGTTGTTGGCCACATGGCAGGCCACAGAGCCCCTGGCCATGGCCTCCTGGGAGCCAGCTGGGAACTGCATTGCCTTTCATGGCCGAGTCTCGGGCATCCAGCAGCACCGCTCTCCCCATGCAGGGTCCTGGCCGGAGATGGCGCTCGTCCCTGCAGGTAGCAGGTGCCCCCTCAACCTCTCGGCTTGGTGCAGATAAGCTGCGCACCCCATCACAAGGCCACTGCTGGCCAGCCCCCCAGACCACAGCCCGAGCCAGAAGGGCGTGGCCTGACAGCACGAGGCCTGGGAGGCCCCTGGGGGGTGGTCTCTGAGGAGGCTCAGTGACCCTCCCCAATCTTGTAGGTGGCCTCCCCTCGGGTGTGGGCTGGGCCCATCGAAGCAGGCAACTTGCCATGTTTCCCGCATCTAAATGTCACCTCCAGGCTGGGTTGTCTCCAGGCTGTGGCCTCTGCCTTGTGGCCTCACTCTGAATGGCTGCCACATGACAAGGACCAGAGACCCACAGCTGACAGCCCCAAGGGAGGGAGCTCAGACGTGGACTCCCCCAGCTGGGCCAACACCTCGACTGTAGCCTCGGGAGAGACTGAGCCCCAGAGAAGGATCAGAAGCAGAGAGAGGCCACGTGTTGCTCTGGCGGCTGAGTGGGGGTGACTTGTTACGCAGCAGAGGATAACTAATGGACCTTTGTGGTTTGGGGGCAGCAGCGAGCTCAGCTTGTCCCTTTCCTGACATTATATCTTGCAGCCCCAGGAAAGCAGGGCTGTGGGAGAAACCAACACAGAGGGGCAGGAAAAGGCACCTTAGCTGCTCTCCTGACAATCAAGGCGGGCTCCGAGCCTGGCCACGCCTTGTGCTGACACGCAATCTCAGAGATTTGGGGGTGTGGGGGGCTTGCGGACTAACCCAGGGCCCTTGCCTCCCTGAGGACCACCGAGGGGCTCTTTGTCCACAGCAGGGCACGGAGCCCACCTGCTCTGCTCATCAGACCCTCCCTCCAGGAAAAATGCATCACTGCTGCCTCCCCCAACCATGGCAGCCACAAGACTCGGTCCATGGCAGCCACATGGGCACAGCCGCAGTGGCTCCCAGCAGCCAGCATATGTCACGGGCACATACCCTTTGCCCTGCGTGCTTGTTGGGGGTCTCTCCCAGAGGCACTGGCAGGACCGCAGCCTAGTCCTGTGGGGTCCTGTGTAGGGAGAGGCTGGGAGCAGCCGCGTGTCTGATGGCACTGCACCTGGGATGAGCCCTATGCCATCGGGCTAGGACCGAGAGGCGCCACCCACCAGAGGTCCCACCGACAGGAAGGTGGGGCAGGGCACTGAGTAAATAGAAAGCTCAGAGAGGGGGACAATAAAAGATAACGTTTATCCTCAGGTTGAAACAAAACGTGCTCTAACGGCTTCCGTAGAGGGAGGGGTGAGCAGCTGGAAGGCTCCTTGGACTGCCCTGGAGTCCGCAGGTTTGACTTTGGGGCCAGGTAAGTATTTCCACACTAATGGAAACAAACTAAATGTTCAAAAGCAACCCCCCAAAAGCAAAAGCAAAATAAGCCAAATGAGTTTAGCTGTGTGTCCTGCTGGCACTGCCGTGCAGACGACCCGCCCCAGAGACACAGGCCCCGGACCTCACACCCCATGGCACAGACTCTCAGGAGAAGCTCAAAGTCCTCAGTCATCAGAGGTGTCGGAGGCCAGGTGCTGTGCCGCGTGTGTGTCACATGATAAGTGAGCGAGTCAGCTGGCATCGGGAGGTTCCGTGTGCGGAAGAGCCTGCTGTGTTCTGGATCTGAGTCAGGGGCATCATATGAGCTCACTGCCCCTAAAAGTGCATCTTCTTAGCAGTTCCACTGACAGAACCAAAAACAACGGCCAATGCTGGCACCGGCTGGAGTATCCAGTCGGGCCCTGGAGAAACGCTCGATTCCAGGTCTGGATCAAAGATGCCCGTCTTGCCACACCAGGTGGCGAGGACGCTGTTGGGCTGCACGGCCGTGTCGAGGAGGACCAGGAGCTGCTGGCCAGAGGCAGGACAGCATGAGCCTCAGACGGACGGCAACTGCGAGGTGGAAGTCCATAAGTCTAAGTCCTTGGGTTCCTAACGATGCCCTGAAAAGCCCTCATGGGTCTGCTTTGGAGGAAAATAATGGTAAGAACTGAGCAGTCACCACACCTGCCCCAGGCAGGTGTTGCCCACCTTCCCTGCATGAGCAGAGCTCCTTGGTGGTAATTGGGTGGCTGACATGGGGCACGACTGTTGTCAAAAGACAAGTCGGAGTCGAGTTTGCAGATTGCAGTATTTTATTCATGACACCAAAGTTTTCCTGCAGGGGTGAGAGCCACAGGGTGCACCCCACCTCCAACAGGAAGGGCCAGCCAGCCCGGCCCGGGGTCTCAGTGGGCCAGTGGGCAGCCAGGCAGGTGCTCAGACACATGCTCTCCCCTGCACAGAACCACCCGAGTCCTCACGCAGGGCGGGGGCAGGTGGGGAAGCTGAGGCATGAGCACCCATCCCTCCCAGGACCCTCTTGCCGGGGCCAGGGGCAGCTGGGCCATGCAGGGTGTGGCATCCACCCCCTTGCTACAATGCGCTCTCCTTCCCAGCTCAGCCACCGGGGACTTCCCGGCCTCACTGTAACATTCAAGGCAGCTGGAACCCAGGTTATTTTTAATAAAAATTAGGTACAAGCAGATACAGGGGATTAATCATTGTATTATGATTTTATAGTTCCCCACATACACCACTGTGGAAAAGACAATCAGAGAGCAGGGCCATTTCAGGCAGATAAAATGGGGCATTTATTTTTAATGGAAAGAGAATCTCAGGACTCACTGAGTCGTGGCAGGGGGGCTGCCAGCGGCCTCGCCAGGCTGAACAAAGGGGAGGCTGTGGGCGGGGTGGCAGAGACCACCCGGGTTTGCCGGCCAGGAGAGGCTGCCATCCCGGGAGGTGCCAGGGGCCCGTGCACCCCTCAGACTGGCAAGAGCCCCTGCCTGAGGACAGAGCCGGATGGAGCCCAGCTCTGTAAGCCTCGGTTTCCCCACTGCACAGTGAGGCTCCATGGGGCCGGGGGAGGGGCATCTGCCGGGCCACAGTGGGTGACGGCCTCTGCTCTTTCCCTCGGGAGCAAACATTTATTGAGCGCCTACTGTACACCATGAAATCGCGACTCTGCCTTAAGTCCCTTCCCACCCCACATTCACAATGCGTGGGCCGGCCCCTCCCTGGACTTGGAGGGAGGCCCTGCAAGACATGGCTCAGGCCAGGGCAGTGACTCAGTTCTGCCCCAAATGGCCCCAGGCACAGCCCTCCCCATGCTCCTCCCAGCGTCTGTGGGCAGAAACCTGAGTCTCCCTGGGACCCTCCAGGCTTTGAGGCCCCGAGCTTCAAAAGGCACTGCCAGTGGAAAAGGAGCCACAGGCTCCAGTCCTGGGGCCCCCCACTCAGGAGCCACTGGGGGAGGGAGAGCTTTGAAGACCTGCCTGGGCCCCCCAAGAGTCCTGCACCCCTGCAGGGACAAGGAAGCCAGGAGGGCAAGGCAGGGGCCAGGGTGGGCCAGGGCCCGAGAAGACCAGGCTCCTCCCCAAGGACCACCTGAGCCACCTGCCTGGCCTTGGACAAGGGATCCCTGGGACATGTGGGGACCCCCAGGCTGTGCTTTGTACCTGCCTGCCCCCCCCCACAAGACCCCTGTCACATGACCCTCTCCCAGCTCTCCTGAGCCATCCAGGGTCAAGGAGAAACGGATCAGCTGTGTGGTCCTGGGAAGCCCTCCCCAGGGCTAGACGCTCCCCCACCCCACCCGGGAGCAAGAGCCGGGGTCTCCTCTCAGGGCTGACTGACCACCTGTGACAGACCCTGTGCTGCAGGGGGTGGTGACAGTGCCCCTTCCCAGGCACCCTCTGACCCTGTGGGGGCTGCAGTGCCAGGGCCCCCCATGCCCCTCCTCCACTGACCCCTCACTGCCATTCCCAGGATGCACCTGCAGAGAAGCCATGGCAAGAGCCTAGGACCCTTTCCTCCCCCCGGTGTCTGGCCTCCCAGGCTGCTGGCGGGGGGTCCACACTTGGCTGGGGGACACCCAAGGGGTGGGGCCAGCTCTACTCTCTGGGCTTTGCATCCGGAAGTCACCCACAGAGTAGGGACCCCAAATGCTAGCAGAGACATGGGGTGGAGGCAGCGAGAGCCCCCTCACAGGGGGCTGCTGGGGGTCTCAGTGTTCGCCCCAGGGAAACACTGCCTGATGGCGACACTGGGCTGCCTCTGTCACGGCGGGCACAGAGCTGGTTTGGACTCACCTTCCCTACCATGGGCCCCTGCCACGTGCGCCACCCACCAAGGTGTAGCCCCCAGAGAATGGCTGCAGAGGTGCTCACTCAGCGGCCGGGGTCCAGGGTGGGGCATGGGGGTCCTCCCAGTTACCCCTGGGTCTTGGGTCACACTCAGGCCCCAGAGCCTCACTGCCTGGCCCATCCAGCATCCAGGGCCAGGCGGCCCTGCTGGGCACCCGAGCAAAAGTGACCCCAGGGGCCCCAGCCCACATGCAGAACCACTGCCTCGGGAGCAAACACCCTGGGCAGGAGGTGGCCAGTGCAGAAACAGCTCCGCCAGGAGATGGACCTGAGCAGGGCCGCACCGCCAGAGCCAGGCTGGCAGCTCCCGCTTTCTAAATCACACAAATTAATTTAGAGATCTGAGCGGCTCCTGCAGCTAGACTGCAGATTTCAAAACAGCTTCACAAATTACCAAACTCCCTTTAAGAAGACGAATTATTCCAGCGCCTCCATCAGGCCTGGTTAATTATGCATGCGCTTTTGTTAGGCGTTTTTAAATATTCACAAGCGGTGGGTATGAACTTGTGACCCGCAGGCCCGAGTCTGTGCCTGTCACCACCCAGGCACCTGGGGGACGTCAGCCTCAGGACCCCTGTCCACCTGCAGATGCCACCGCCGCCCTGACAGCACAGGCCACACCATCTGCCTTGGGGCCCCAGGGCTTCCCCTGACCCTCTGGGCCCAGCGGGCCTCTCTCCCCGGCACGCTCTGTCACTCTCCGTGTCCTCTGCCCTGACCGAGTGACACGCTTGGGGTCTTCCTGGCCCGAGTTCCGGGGCTCACCCGCCCCACCAGCCCCTGGTCAGAGGGGTCAGTCATGCCCGGAGAGGTGGGAGAGCAGAGGCCCCTCCTTTGCAGGCTGGTCCCAGGCTGCCTGGCCCCCTGGCCCCCCTGCAGGTCCTTCCATGGGGAGATGAGCCCCCAGGCCTCAGGTGGCCCCTAGCCAAGGCAGCCAGGCCACTGAGGAGCCCCCAGCCTCCCTTCAGGGGGGCACAGGGAGAGAGCTCAACTTCCAAACATCCTTCACAAACATTACGCCCAGCTAAGTCCACACTAAGAGGACCAGAAAGGACACCATGGCAGCTGCCAGTCCACCTGGACAAGGGGCGCCCTGCCCCATCCCCACACACCTGCTACGGGACAGGCGGCCGCCTCTCAGACCCGAGCACGAGTGGGCCTCACGCACGCAGGCTGCAGGCGGAGCCACCCTCTTGCCGGCACGCACGTAGTGTGTGCCAGGCTCATGCACATGTGCCAGGTGGGCAGAGGAGGACCAGACCCCAGGCCCAGGGGCACACAGCCTGGGCAGCCCTGTGCCTGGCATGAGACCAGAACCCCCCAGCCCGTGCCCTCGCAGCCATCAGTCCCATCACCCAGTGGCCCATAACGTGAAGCTCCCCCAGCTTCTCTGGGCTACCAGTGTCTGCTGCCATTCCCCTGGGACAGCCCCCATCCACCCCCACACCAGGGTCCGCGAGGGAGCAGCACACTGAGTGCCTCAGGGCCACTGCTGACCTGATCCCCCTCCTGCCCCTCCCCACACAGCCTTCGACCTCCTCCCAGACCTCCACCCTTTTGCAAGCCAAGCACACCCCACTGCCCTCCATCCTCGGTCCCAGCCAGGGGCCCACCATGTGCCCACCCCATCCCCAAGCAGCTCTGGGCAAGAGCAAGTCCACAGAGCCCCGAGGATGCCTCGCTTTTCCTGCAAGGACCTGCCAAAGACACGCGTAATTGTATCCTGAGGAAGGCGCTGGGCTGGCGCATGGGGCCGAAGGTGAGAGCTCAGGAGGGGGCCAAGTGGAGCCGGCAGGAGCCCCAGCCACGCGTCTTTGCCTTCACTTTGGAAACTGTCAGTTCAGCAGTCCAGCTAACTACTGCTCGGCGGTGGCCTTAAAACTCTCCACACTCATAAATCACCCCGGGGTTTAAGGAGCGTTGGTGGCAGGTGATTTTTCACAACTCTCCTGCGCACGTGCAGGCAACATGCTTACGCGGGCGCACGGGTGGGTGGAGAGATAAATGAAGGAAGGTGGGCGCGTGGTGGGCGGCCGTCCTCAGAGGGACAACTACAAAGATGGCGGCCCACTGCCCCAGGCTCAGGGAGGCTGAAGGGGGCTGTGCACCCCGCTCTTCTCCCCGCCACATCCTCACCCCAGGCTTGGCCCCTCCCAGTGAAGCCCACCCCTGCAGCCGGGACCTCCACCCGGCTTGCATCTGCCAACAAAAGCCCCTCATAAGGGGTTCCACTAGTGACCTGGCATTTTCCTCTCCCTAGGGTTTTCTCGTTAACAGCAGACGAGGCTCTTCCCCAGGGAAGGAAGTGCTAGCGGTGGGATTCGGGCCCTGAGCAAAGAAAGATGGCACAAAACTTGAGTCCAGAGCCTCACCCAGGTTGCAGGGTATGGGCCCCAGAACCATGCCCAGGAGGAGTAAGGGGAAGAGACAACCCCAGCCACAGCAGAAGCAGACACTGCCTCCCGTGTCCTCTCTGAGCCACTAGTCTGCTCCACTGCTCCAATGCCCACCTATCCATTCCACACAGACTTCCAAAGCCTTGCCTGGATCAAAGTCTAGGCTTTGTGTGGGCTGGGACCCAGGCTCCATGTGAACTGGAATCAGGCTCCATGTGGGTTGGGATCAGGCTCAGTGTGGACTGGGATCAGGGCTCAGTGTGGACTAAGTTCAGGACTTCACGTGGATGAGGTCAGGGCTCTGTGGGGCTCAGTCAAAAGTGGCTGGCATGGGCTCAGAGAGTTTTGCCTTGGCCCTGGGGACACAACTGGTGACAGATGCTGGCAGAGTGCCCAGTGTAGGAGACTTGGACACCAATGCCCTCCCCTCCCCGAGGTGGGCCCAGGCCTGGGCTAACTGGGCACTTGTCATCACATCCCCACCTGCAGCCACCCCACACATTGCAGAGCACAAGGGAAGGCAAAAGGCACCCCCACCGTGAGCCAGTCCTGGGCCCTGGCTCCCGCGAGGCCCCTGGACGCAGTGGTTTGCCAACACAGGGCGGCCAGAGCTCTCTGGGGACCAAGGGGCCTGGGGTCTGGTCCAGGGAGGGGCACTGGGTAGAGACCTGAGGCCGTGGCACCCACTGAGATCCGTACTCCTCCGAGAAGAGAATCTTTCCCACCCTCCCTGGGAGCTGGAGGGAAGGGTCTCCCTGCCAGGGCCCGGCTTGCCCCTGAGGGAGGGAGGTCCCATTGTGGCAGCTGGAGGGGTCAAAGGGCTCTCTGGGCCCTCTGCTGGCATCGCCACCTGGGGTCCAGGCCAGGAGCGAGGCTGCAGGGAGGGGTCCTGGAGGGTGGGCCACCTGGCTGCTCTCCAAAGGCCCCAGTCTCCTGCACTGTGGGGAAACTGAGGCACCTGGCCCCACAGCAGGGCCTACCTGAGCTGCGGCCACCATCCAAGCCCCAGACTCTAGTCCCGGAGCCACCCCCAGGGACCCTCATTGGTCTTCCTGTCCCTTAGGATAACCCCAGCAGGGCCCCCCAGCCACCCACTTGTCAGGTCCACAGTGAAACAGTCCATGGGCATCCTGGGGTCCGGGGGGAACAGGCAGTCAGGGACAGACAGAGAGGGACACCCCCAGGAGACACATGTCCCCAGCCACCCACAGGGTGGTTCCAGGCACATTGCAGCCGTCTTGACCCAGGACTCGCTGAGCCCCAGTGCCCACCTGGGCCAGCGCCTGCCTGAGCTCCACCTGCATCCTTCCTCGGGTCCTACATGGCCCCTGGGTCCCTAGGATGTCATCGAGGAGCCCCCAGCCCCAGCCACCTGCTGCTGCCCACTGGCCGGTCCTCTGCTGCCACCTGGTGGCCGCCAGCCCAGCCCACCTCCTGCCCAGCTGCGCTTCAGTCGGGCTCATGGGGTTGCCCAGGCGGGGGGCGGGCTCGCTGCCCTCCCCCGTCCTGAGCAGCACCTTGATATTGAAAGGCGTTTTGATCCTCAGAAGGAACCCAGAGGGCAGACTGGCAATAAATGGGCCTAAAAGC
>JAQZBX010096248.1:0-11823 GCA_029593785.1 Cabassous unicinctus
CCCCCCCCCCCCAATGTTTGCACTTGCTGTCTGCTCTCTGTGTCCATTTGCTGTGTATTCTTTCTGTGTCTGCTTGTCTTTTCTTCTCGTCTTTCTCTTTTAGGAAGCACCTGGAACTGATCTTGGCACCTCCAGTGTGGGAGAGAGGCACTCAGTTGCTTTAGCCACCTCATCTCCCCGGTCTGCTGCATCTCTCACTGTCTCTCCTCTGCGTCTCCCTGTTTTGCATCATCTTGCTGCACCAGCTCTCTGCGGCACAGGCCACTGGCTCTCCACGGTGTGGGCCAGCTTGCCTTCACCAGGAGGCCCCAGGAATCGAACCTGGGGCCTCCCATATGGTAGATGGGAGCCCAGTCGCTTGAGCCACATCTCCTTTCCCACATGCTCTTTTAATGATAGAGCCATTATTTCATTAAGGACTTCAAAATGTTGATATCATATCATTCCTTCTTCCTTTCATTAGCTGAAGAAGGTTCCCTGAAGGTACAGATCACACGGAAAAGGCAAGATAAATGCTTGATGCTTATCCTTTATTTGCCAGTTTTTACAATTTTGAGTTGGTTTCCCAACATTTTCCAGTGGTGACCAGTGAGGTGTTTTTTTGTTTTTTTTTTTAAAGTATTATAAACTCATGGATTTAAAATCATTTGTTGTCTTTTAATCCATTGCAGTTATTCTTATTGATGATTAAATTACCTCATCTTTGGCCAGTATGAGCCTCTTCCTGCTGGTTTCAGCATCCTTTTAATTTGACTTCACCTGTCTTTGACAGGTTCCTTTTATCTGTTATGACGTGATTTTAATGCTTCATCTGGTATACATTCCTGCCCTAGGAATTAAACTTTCCTCTTAGGAGCCCTCATTTTTTTTAAGTGGGAAATGGCATTTAGAGACTGGGTGCTAGGGTATTCATTGTTTAAGTTGTTTTGTTTTTATAGTTATGGAAAATATTTACATAGCTCCAAATCAAATCTACAAAGTATACTGAAAAAAAATCTGACCTCTATCTCTGTTCCCTATGTTAATCTTTTTTTTTTTTTTAAGATTTCAATTTGTCCTTATTTTTATTCCCCCTCCCTTTTTAGATAAATGATAGTGTAATAAACACACTTTTTGCTACCTTTCTTTTTCTTTTTAACAATACACCTTGGCATTCCCTCCATAACAGTATGTAGAGCTCTTCTTCATTTCCTTCTGCCATGTCATGGAACTCTCCATTGTGTAGATGTATGTTTATTCTTCTAGTTGCTGTTTATGGACATTTGGGTAGTTTCCAGTCATTTGCTGTTACAAGTAATGCTGCAGCAAATAGTCTGTGCATATAAATTTGTATGTTTCTGCCAGTTTATCTTTGGGATATATCTCCAGAAGGAGGATGACTAGCTTAGAGGGCAAGTATATCTGTAATTTTGAGGATATTTCCAAATTCCCATTCAGAGATATTGCACCATTTTGCCTGCACACCAGCAGCTCATACAGGTGCTTTTTGGAAAAAAAAACAAAAACAAAAACAAAACATGAAAACAAAAAACTTTCAAAAAATTATCCAATTTTTTATTTTTATTTTGATGAACAAAAGTGTTAAAAATCTTGATGCACAAAATGGAACCACTGAAAGTGAAATTAAAGTTTCCATAGCTCAATTACAAGGCAAGTATAGGCTTCTCCTAAGGAGTACTAGATTTCACCAAGATGTTTTAGTTAAACCCCAGTTGTTATAAACTTTGTCTTGGTTAAAAATGAGTTCATCTTTACCTATTCTTAAATACAGTTTGTAATAGGAAAGTAAAATACTGTGAATCCTTGGTTTGACTTTTTTAAAATCGATTTTATTGAAAATATTCATAAACCATACACTCCATCTGAAGTGTACAATCAGTGACATTTAGTATAATCATAGAGTTGTGCATTCTTCAATGCAGCCAATTTTAGAGCATTTTCATTACTCCAAAAAGAAACACCTCTTTGTAGTCATCACTCAATCTCTCTATCCTTCCCCTGCCCTATCTAACTTCTAATCTGTTTCCATCTCTGTAAGTTTATTTGTATTTACATTTTACATAGATGGAGTTAAACAGTATGTAGTACTTTGTGTCTGGTTTCTTTCGTTTTAGCATACTTTTTTTTTTCACACCATTGATGGAAGAATATTAATATATTACTATTTGCTACAGTCCATAGTTTCCTTTGGTTGTGTTATTTTCCTAAATACCACCCTATTTTTAACATCTTGTAACATTAACATACATTTGTTCTGTTTTAGAGAAAAACATTCTTATATACGCACTATTAACCATACTCATTGTCTATAAGAGAGTTCACTATGCTATACAGTCCCATGTTTAATTTTTAATTTTTCTTTCTAATGATATATACAACCTTAGATTTTCCCTTCCAACCACTGTCATACCCATATATTAGCACTGGCTAATTAGAAACAGTAAAATGTGTTTTCATCACTTCTATCTATTTCCAAACATTTATAAACTAACTTTTAACCAGTTCTGCACAGATTAAGTCTCAACTTTCCATTCTCTATCCTCATTCTATCTTCTGGCGACCTATATTCTAGCTAGTAACTCCATGAATTTGCTCATTATATTTAGTTCATAATGGTGAAATTATACAATATTTGTCCTTTTGTGTCTGACTTGCTTCACTCAACATAATGTCCTCAAGGTTAATCCATGTTGTCATATGCTTCATGGCTTCATTTCTTCTTATAGCTGAATAATACTCCATTTTATGTGTATATTGCAATTTATTTATCCATTCATCAGTTGATGGATACCTGTGTTGTTTCCATCTCTTATTAGTTGTGAATAATGCTACTGTGAACATCGGTGTGCAAATGTCTTTTCGTGTCCCTGTTCTCAGTTCTTCTGGATATATACCTAGTAGTGGTATTCCCAGATAACATGACAGATCTATATTTAACTTCCTTAGGAACTGCCAGTTTTCCACAGCAGCTGTACCATTTTACATTCCTACTATTTCTCTACATCCTCTCCAACACTTGTAGTTTTCTGGGATTTTTTGTTTGTTTGTTTGTTTTTAATAATGGCCATTCTAATAGGTGTGAAATGATATCTCATTGTAATTTTTGATTTTTAAAATTTCTTTAAAGATTTATTTATTTATCCCCGCCCCCCCCCCACCCCCACCCCCCGGCTGGTCTTCTCTTTAGGTGGCACTGGAAACTGATCCTGGGACCTTCCAGAGTGGAGAGAGGCACTCAGTCCCTTGTGCCATCTCAGCTCCCTGGTCTGCTGCATCTCTTACTGTCTCTCTTCTGTGTTTTTTTTGTTGTTGTTGTTGCGTCATCTTGCTGTGCCAGCTCTCCGCTCGGGCCAGCACTCCGCAAAGGCCATCTCACTTTTCACCAGGAGGCCCAGGAATTGAACCCAGGACCTCCTATATGGTAGATGGGAACCCAGTCACTTAAGCCACATCCACTTCCCCTCATTGTAATTTTGATTTGCATTTCCCGAATAGCCAGTGATGTTGAACATCTTTTCATGTGTTTATTTGCCGTTTGTATTTCCTCTTTGGAAAAATGTCTATTTGGATTTTTTTCTTTTTAAACTTTGTCACAGTTTCATATGTTGTCAAACAAACTGGGATTTATGCCAGTCTGATAGGTGGGAAATGCTATCATAGTATCATTAGTTTCATTTCTATTATCAGTAAGTTGACCACCTTTCCTATGATTAAGAACCATTTGCATTTCTTTTTCTGTAAACTCTCTTAATTATATTTTTAGTTCATTTTTCTCTAGGGCGATTAGTCTCCCCCCTCCCCCCAACAATAGTACTTTAAAGTGAATGAAACAGGTAGAAACATTGGAGATTTTTTTTTTTTTTTTAAAGATTAATTTATCCCCCCTTGCTGCTTGTGCTCTCTTTGTGCATTTGCTGTGTGTTTTTCTGTCTTCTTGTTTCCCTTTGTTGCGTGATCTTGTTGCGCCAGCTCACCGCACCATGTTGGCCGGCTTGCCTTTACCAGGAGGCCGTGGGAATCGAACCAGGGCCTCCCATATGGTAAATGGGAGCCCAACCAATTGCTTCCCACATTGGAGCTTTTTAACTCTAGCTCTTCATTTAAAATATCAGACTAGTGGGCCCACGTTCATCATTTAATGAAATTAGATAATTGAACATGTTCTCTTGCAAAACATTTGAATTTCTTAGGTTTCCAGTGGTTGTGGTAATCACAGTACCTGCTTTCCCTTGCTTTGCACCATGAGAATGAGAAAATGCCAGAGGTATTTGAATCTGGTGTTAGAATCTCGGTGGTTAAAAACTTGTTGTTTGGATATTATTTTATCCTTTTAATTGAGATATACTTTACTTACAACGAAAATGTTCTTATCTTATGTAAACTGTTGAGTCAGTTGTTATGTATGCCTATCAAGACATGGAGGGGGAACGGATGTGGCTCAAACAATTGGGTGCCTGCCTCCACATGGGAGGTCCCGGGTTCAGTTCTCCGTACCTCCTAAAAAAGACGACAAGCAGATGCAATGAGCAGACGCAATGAGCAGGAAGTGGATGTGACTCTTTTATGTAAACTGTTCAGTCAGCTGTTGTGTATGCCTATCAAGATATGGAGGGAGAGATGTGGCTCAAGCAGTTGGGCGCCCGCTTTCCACATGGAAGGTCCCTGGTTCAGTTCTTGGTGCCTCCTAAAAAAGAAGACGAGTAGATGTAATGATCAGGGAGCGGATATGGCTCGTGCAGTTGGACACCCGCCTCCCACACGGGAGCTCCTGGGTTCAGTTCTTGGTGCCTCCTAAAAAGAAGACGAGTGGACACAATGAACTGACTCAATGAGCAGACAGCAAGCAGACACAACAAACAGATGAAGGAGCCATCTCGGGGGTCAGGGCGGTGAGAGACACAGGGAGCAGATATGGCTCAAGTGATTGAGCTCCTGCTTCCCACATGGGAGGTCTCAGGTTCAGACCCTGGTGGCACTCAAAAACAAAAAAAAGCAAACAACAAGCAAACAAACAATAAAACCAACTCAGGGGAATCACTTGCTTCCCATATAAGAGGTCCCAGGTTCAATCCCCTGCCCTGGTACCTTGAAAAAAAAAAAAGGGGCATTTCTGTCTTCCCATAAAGTTCCTTCCTGCCCCTTCATAAGTAAGTGTCCCGCTTCCTGGAAGTGACCACTGGTTTGATTTTGTGTGTGTGTGTGTGTGTGTGTGTGTGTTTTATGATGATCTTGACTTATATTGTTAATTGACTCTCTTGAGAGTAGCAGTCATCTAGTAGGAGAGTTCATTCTTAGATAGGCTTCATTATTTGCATATTTCTTCTTTATAAATTTGTTATATTGAGAGAGAGAGAGAGAGAGAGAGAGAGAGAGAGAGTGTGTGTGTGTGTGTGTGTGTGTGTGTCCTCCAAGGCTTTGTCCTGAGACTGTTTTTGTTTTTAATTATTTTATGCACACGGATCCATTTGGACTGTGTTGGCCCTGTTTTACTTTGACACAGTTTGCTTCTACTAAGTAAAGATTATAAAGTCCATTGTGCAATTTTCTGTGTTGGAATGATCCTGAATGTGATACAGATCAATGGAAAATGACTCACAGTTTTGCTGTTATTTCCCTACTGCCTAAGAAAAGAGACTCAGTAAGCCATTACTGTAAACTATGTGTCTAAGTAAGCTATGTGTTTGTTCCCATGCGTAGCCTTGATGGTGATTTTTTGTTCCTGTTTTGCAGGCCAAACTTCCAGATTTGCAACCATTTCCTTCTCCAGATGGTGACACTGTGACCCAACATGAGGAACTGGTTTGGATGCCTGGAGTTAATGATTGTGACCTCCTTATGTACTTGAGGGCAGCAAGGTAATAGGATTCCACCCCATATACTTTCTGAATTGATTAGTAGATAATAAACTTTCTCCTTACATCCAAAATTTTGTTTATATGTTTGCCAGTCTCTGATATTAAATTTTGTTATATCCTTTGTAATCAGGGCCCCAATCCTTCTTACCAGAGGAAAATCATTTACCATGATTGTTTTCTTGGTATTTGCCCCATGTCAGATTTTGGAACTCTTCATCAGAAGGAAAATAGCTTAAAGCCGTATATGCAATTATCAACACCTCTCAGTCCCATAGAATAAATGGGTTATTCAGACCATCTTAAATTTCCATTACAGAGCCATGTTATTGCTGTACTCTGACTATTCATCAGTGCCTGACCTGAACTCGGGCATTTTTGTAGCTTACTGACACGAGAACATTTATCTGTGATTATACCATGGAACTTACTTGCCAATATCCAAAGGCCTAAGCTACAAAGGAGAAGTTTATATCTGTTCTTAATATGTCAAAGAGTAGGTAGATAGCTTTCCTTTGTCTGCAGTGATTTCTGGGACTCACTCACTGCAGTATCAATAATACACAACAGAAGAAAATACTAAAGCAAGGCTCAAGACATCTGAATTTTAGTGTGGCCGTTTTGTGGTCAATGTTGCTGTGCATGTGGTATACGGTAGTGATGAGAAAGCCTGAATGGAGTGAATGACTACTCGGAGTTTCTTTTATCTAATTACTTTTAATTCACCTGAAGGTAGTTGATGTATACAGTATAAGAGGAATTAAGTTTCAGAGGATTTAATTTCATATGTTTTATGGGGACTATTCTTCCAAAAGATTGTAAGCTAGCCTACTATTAGGGAAAATTGAGACTATTCATGCACTCAGAAAGTAAACTTGAGTACTGATGAAGTATAGGAAGTAATAAAACAGATGTACCTAACTGAAAATAACATTTCTCATTCTGAGTGAGTGAAGGGTTACTTGGAGAGGAATTTTTTAAAAATTTTACTGCCAGTGTTGAGGCAGAATTGAGAACTCTTAACTTACTGTGCATTAGTAATGGAACTTGGGCTAGGCTGAAAATGTACTCTGAAAATTTAGGGTTAAAAAATCTATGTAGGGAAGCAGATGTGGCTCAATCGATAGGATTCCTGTTTACCATATGGGGGAGGCCCCGGGTTCGCTTCCCGGGGCCTCCTGGTGAAGGCAAGCCAGCCCGCGCGGCGCAGTGAGCTGACGCAGCCGGACGACCCAACAAAGGGAGACAAGCAGACACAGAAAAACACACAGCAAATGGACACAGCAAGCACAAGCAGCAAGGGGGTGGATAAATAAAATCTTTAAAAACAAAAAAACAAACAAAAAAACCCAAAAAGCCTATATACATTTTTTAAAAAAACCTATGTACTTAAAATAAAATAAATAGTAAAATTAGAAGAAAAATCTATGTACTGATGTTTTTTCCTTCGTTTCTTCTGAAGGAGCATGGCAGCGTTTGCAGGGATGTGTGATGGAGGTTCCACAGAAGATGGTTGTGTTGCAGCATCTCGGGATGACACCACTCTCAATGCACTGAACACAGTAAGTCTCTTAAAGTCACCCTGGGTGGGAAGAAAATTACTTTATCCCTTTTCTGGTTGTTGAGAATATGTGACAAGCATGGAATGTGAAGTAGCCTAGAGTCTCAGTAGTAAGTACTTTGGTGTACTGCTGAGATTGAAACATGGGTTGTGATTTTGGTCACTGAGCTTCTTGACCTTGGCCGAGGGACTTGGTCCCTCCAGCCTCATTTCCTAATCTGTGTCTGTATTGCAGGGTTGTGGTAAGCCTCAAAGGAGATCCTAATAATAATTGTTAATATTTATTGAGATCTCACAAAACCTAGTACTCTGCATAGATGATCTTATTTCTCACAACACCCCTCTGAAGTAGATTGTAGTATTATCACTATTTTAGAGATAAGAAAGTAAGTTTAGAGAGTCACAATCCAAGGTCATATACTCAAGATTTGAATCCAGAAGCCATACTCTTATCCTTCTTCACTATGTAAAACACAAACTTACTTTTTAAAAATAAATTTGACTTTGGAATATCTAAATATTTCACATAATTCCAAAACAAAATTAAGTTGAAAAAAAAAAAAAGAATCTCTAAAATTTTGAAAGCAAAATGAAACAAGTGAAACTAACTCTTTTGGGCTGGTTGCATGACATACCACCATAATTACTTGTTTGTTTTAATCCTGTAATACATAGCATCAGCTCAGAATAACAACACTCATACAGCTACATACAAACTATATTGATTTCTGAAACCAGTTTACTTTTTTTCCCTTAGAATATATTCCATAGAGCTGTATAGAAAAATCAGTGGATTTTAAAGTTACATTCCTTTCTTTAAAGTTAATAATGTGTAAACATCAAATCTGAAGGAATAATGAATTATTATGGAAGCAATTTCTGATAATATTAAAGAAGATTCTATATGGTAATGTGAATTTACATAGGATAATCAGCATGAGGCTGACCAACTCTTCTGATGATTAGCTAAGTGTAATTTAAATACCCTGTTTTTGTTTTTTTCTTGAAAGGTCAGTATAGTTGGAAGGAACTTTAGAGATCATCTATTCCAGTATCCCTGAATAGATAAAAAGGCTAAGAAAGGCCAGGTGACTTGCTGAATGGCAGCAGTCCCTGGCAGCAGTCCAGAAAGTTCATAACAGAGGGAAGAAAGTAACCCTGATCTCAATTGAGGCATCTTTGTACTACATGATTTGCTTTTGAGGAAACATGGAGGTTGAATTTTATTGCTGGTCTAATTGTTTCCTTGGTATTCCCTAATCTTGCAGTAGTCCCTTGTATGTGCCATTTTTGGCAGTTGAGTGATTTTGCAGAGAATATGCTGTGTTCTGAATAACTGAATGTTCTTTTTCACATTCGCAAACAGTGTATTTGCCTTCTTTCTCACTTATTTGATACTTAGGTTTTTATGTCTAAGGAAGCTTTATTCTGAGCAATATAATGATACAGCTGGCAGGTGCCTTTGAGATTATTTTACAGATTAGGAAATTGAGTCTAAGGGAGTGGTGATACTGCAGGTAGGCTATGGAAGGTGTGGGTGTGAATGTCTGAATTCAGAATACCTTGAAAAATGTATTTATAGTCAGAGTAAATCTTTGATATGAGCTTGTTTTCTGTTGGTTATTTTTTAATAAAAGCTTTATGGAACAAATTCTGCTTTTACGACTTCTGATCAACTGAACTTTGAATAATGAAGATTTTGCCATATTTAATTAAATATCTATTTTGGCACTTTCCTGAATTTATATGATTTATTTATTTTCTTATTCAAAACTCTCTAATGGATTCTGTAGAACATACTTCTGTTGCAGAAATAATTGGGACTATTTTTGCTCATGGTCCTTTGTGGTGTGTTCCTTCTCAAGTTTGTTTGTTTGTTTGTTTTTTAGCATTGCTAGAGAGTTTTTAGTTTTGTGAGTTTTTATTTCTGTGAAGCTTCCTTCCCATCACTTAAAATTTGGCCTGCCTAGGCTGGCCCATGATGGCTCAGCCGTCTTGAGTTATGCAATACAAGTACATTTAGCTACTGAGGGACTGTCCTGTTTGCTCATTTCATAATGAATGGAAAAGTTTAGTGACTGTTTTAATTTTGGTATTCATTGTTTTACTGGGTCACAGAGGGTTTTAGTCTTAGGCACTTTCCTTAAAGAAAAGTGAAGTGAATGAAGAAAAATCTTGTGAGAAGCTATTGTTTATTTTGATTTCCTTAGAGTAACGGAGGATTTGAGCTATATTGAATAATACGTTTAAAAAGATACATCCATTGTCATGTGGGAAGTGTTCATGTTTTTTTTTCATAATATATAGCAGAGTTAAAACATCAATTTAGAGAGTGGTTTGTTAGTGGTTAGTGTCTAATAGCTATTTCCCAAGGCAATATAAAATTTTAAAAATATATGAAATCTGTTCTATGGCCATATTAGAGTGTGTTGAACAACCTATTAGAGCATTTTAAACATAAGTGTATTTATTTATTTATTTTTAAGTTTTAGTCACATTTTATTTTATTTTTTTATCTTTTTTTTATTGTGGGTAAAAATCAAATTTTTCACAATACAAACCAATATTTGTAAAATGATATATAAATATATATGCATATATGTGCATTTGCTTACATAAATGTTATTTTTTTATATATATATATTTTAAAAGGTGCTTAGATTACCTAAATGTTACACAGAAATGACAGGGATTCCCATGTTCCCCACCTCCCACACCTCCCATAACATCCCACATAAACATCTTTCATTAGTGTGGCACTAAACATAAGTGTATTTAAATAGATTACTTTTTAGAAATGCAACTGTTGCCAGAAACTGGATTCTAGGTTTTTGCCTATGTGTCATAAAGGAATTTAAGGACATGCCCTAAGGTAGGCAAGCAAGTAGAGTTTATTGAGAAAGGAGAGAGAGGGAAAGTACACTCCCAAGACTTGGGTAAGGGCATGTTCCAGACAGGAGATGCACAATGCTGGGGCCCCAGGATAGGCCTTTTAAGGCCTTTCCTCCTCCCCCTTCTCCATATTAAGGAGGGATCTCAGCTATTTGCTGTCCTGGTTGGTTGTCTTTCCACCTTCACCTGTTAGCTTTCAGGAACCAATAGGGAGGCTCTTCTGTTTGGAGTTACTGAAGCTTCTTTTGAGCCCAGGAGTTTCAAATGGGACCTCTTGACCAGGGTGTTGACAGGCTTTTTGGCTCTAACAGTCACAGCTTGTTTTCAAGTGGCTCCCTTCCCTCGGGGTTTCTGGGAGGGGTCTTGTGGCCATGTTCTTTGTTGGGTTTCAGCTGTGATGGTTACAGCTTTGTTCTGACCACACAGCCACCAGTAGAAAGTTTTGGGCCTATCAATTCTGTATGACAGTTGTATGAAACTATTTTTTAAATGTTCGTTCTATTGGATTACTTATTTTTACTCTCAATTTTTTTTCTTCATTATTTAAATGAGATTTTTTTTTTTTAGGAGGTACCAGCATTGAACCCAGGACCTTGTACATGGGAAGCAGGAGCTCAACCACTGAGCTATACCTGCTCCCCCCAAAATGAGATTTTTGATGTGCAATTTTTAAAATGATTTATTGAGGTGTAATTTATGTACAGTTAAACTCTGATTTAAAGTATGCAATTTGATAAGTTTTTACCGTTACATACCTGTGAAATTTCTACAACAATGAAGATAAAGTTTCCAACTCCCCCAGAAGTTGCCTTGTGCCCTTTTGTAGTCCTTTGATGCTTCCAGCCTTAGGTAACCACTGATATGTTTTCTGTTATTATGGATTAGTTTTTATTTTCTAAATGTTATATAAATTGAATCATATAGTATATATTCTTTTGGATATGGCTTCTTTCAGCATAATGATTTTGAAATCCATTCATATTGCTGCATGTATCAATAGTTCATTCCTTTTTAATGCTGAGTAGTATTTCATTGTGTGGATATTCACAATTTGTTTATCACTTGTTAATGGTTGTTAAACTTGGGTTGTTCCCAAGTTTTGGGCCATTACCAATAAAGATGACATGAACAGTGTTGTACAAGTCTTTGTGTGGATACATATTTTCCTTTCTCTTGGGTAAATGTCTTGGAGTGGAGTGGCTGGATTGCATGTAAAATGTGTGAGTAGCTCTTTAAGAAATTGCCAAAAAAGTTTCCAAAGTGGTTTTATCATTTTACATTCCCATCCCTAGTATATTAGAATTTCAGTTCTTCAGAAGCCTCATTAAGACTTGATGTTGTCAATCTTGTCTTAATTTTAGCCATTCTAATGGGTGTGTAGTGGTATTGGAATTTCAGTGGGGGTTAAATTATTTTTCATGTCTCATTGCCCAAGAGTATTCAACTCTTATGCACAATTTTGAAATTTTGATTGTCTTCTTATAATTTAGTTGTAAGAGTTATTTTTGTATTGTGGAT
>JAQZBX010096249.1:0-11823 GCA_029593785.1 Cabassous unicinctus
ACTGATGGGACACAGACAGAATCCTTCCTGGGCATGGTATTTACCTGAAACAGATGCAATGTCTCAGGGCAACCTGATTCTTGCAGTATATCACTTCTGCAGATCCCCAATATCCCAAACTGAACTCCTTATTTGGATAAAGCAATTCTGGATGTCTTCCTACCATCTTCAAGTAAAGAGGCTGATTAATATCCTCTTCAACATCTTTTATCATTTTTGTCCATGGCCAAATTATTTCACTTTCAGAAAAAGCCAGTAAACTGTTTAATGACAATTAAATGAATTGTACACAAATAAATAATGATTATTATTTACCATCTTCAAGTAAAGAGGCTGATTAATATCCTCTTCAACATCTTTTATCATTTTTGTCCATGGCCAAATAATTTCACTTTCAGAAAAAGCCAATAAACTTTTTAATGACAATTAAATGAATTGTACACAAATAAATCATGATTATTTCAGGCATTTACCACCTTCTATTCCTTATCACCAGGTCTTGTAGGAGCTTTTATTCTCCACAACTAATGGGGACCTGTACCCCTTGAGACCTGGTACAAGTCAGGAGCCCCACAATATTTCACTTCATGGTTCTCTTATTTCTCTTCTAGTATAAGGATGAGTTTTTTTTCTGGCAAAGTCCAAGGGATTGGACAAAAATGCTCTAAGCCTGAGTCTGCAAGAAAGATCCCAGAAGAATCAAATTTGTCTATTCAAAAAATGGTGCTGAGAGAACTGGATATCCATATCCAAAAGAAAGAAGGAGGTCCCCTGTCTCACACCGTATACAAAAATTAACTCAATATGGACTAAAGACCTAAATATAAAAGCTACAACCATAAAATTACCAAAAGAAATTGTAAGAAAACATCTTCAAGCTCTTGTTAGGTGGTGGTTTCTTAAAACTTACACCCAAAGTATGAGTGAATAAAGTAAAGATAGATAAATGGGACCTCCTCAAACTTAAACACTTTTGTGCTTCAAAGGTCTTTGTCAAGAAGGTGAATAGGCAGACTAGTCAATGGGAGAAAATATTTGAAACCACATACCTGATAAGGTTTTGATATCCATGTTATATAAAGAGATAATACAACCCAAAGAAAGGATAAGCAACCCAATTTTAAAAAGGGCAAAACACTTGAATAAACCTTTCTCCAAAGAGGAAAAACAAATGGCCAAAAAGTACATCAAAACTTTTTCAAAATTATTAGCTATCAGGGAAATGTAGATCAAAACTACACTGAGATATCATTTCACACCGTATAGAATGACTATTATTTTAAAAAAAGAAAACTACAAGTGCTGGAGAGGATGTGGAGAAATAGGAACCCTCCTTCACTGTTGATGGGAATGTAAAATGGCATGGCATCTGTAGAAGGCAGTTTGGCGCTTCCTCAAGAAATTAAATATAGAACTTCTATATGATCCAGCAATACCATTATTAGGAATATATTAAGAAGAACTGAAAACAAGGGCATGAATTGACATTTGCACACCGATGTTCATAGTAACATTATTCACAATTGCTAAAATATGGAAATGCCTAAGTGTCCATCAACTGATGAACAGATAAACAAAATGTGGTGTATGCATACAATGGATTATTATTCATGTGAAAGAAGAAATGAAATTGAGATGTAGATGGAAACATGGATGAACCTTGAGGACATTATGTTGAGTGAAATAAGCCAGACACAAAAGGACAAACATTTTATGGTCTCAATAACATGAAGTAAAATGATGAGTAATACCATAGAGGTAAACTATAGAGTATAAGTTCCAAGGAAGTAGAATGTGAGTTGAGAATGGGAGCTGATATGTAATGTATGTAGAATTTTTAATAAGGCTTATTGTAAATGTATAGAAATGAATAAATTTGATGGTAATGAGTATAAATAACACTGCAGATTTATAAATGTGATTGTGGTTGAAAGAGGTAGTCTGTGGATGTAGTATTTCAATTGAAAGGAAGCTAGAAAATAAAGGTAGGGACTGTATAACATAGTGATTTTGATGGTGATGAAGATTGTGGTTAACAATATAAGTATAAGAATGTTCTTTTACAAAGTATTAAGGATGTGGTGGAACAAATTACAACTAATGTAACATATGGATTACAGTAAACAGTAATATAATTTTTGTAGCAATGGCAAAGAAGATATTTTTTCAATTCTAAGGGACATCAGAGGAGTATAAAGGGGTATGGAATTTTTCCTTTTGAAGTAATGAAAATGTTCTAAAATTGACTGAGGTGATAACAGCAAAACTCTGTGAGGAATATGAGTGCCACTGAGTGTACACTTCAAATGGAATGTACAAAACATGGGACTGTATAACACAATGAATCCTGCTGTGGAAGATGGACTGTGGTAAACCAAACAAATATGAGAACATTCTTTCATGAATAATAACAAGTACATAATACTAATATATACAGGGTGTAAATAACCAGGTGGTTTGGTGGAAAAATACACCAAATATAAGATATTGGCTATAGTTAGTAATGTTTTGATGATGCTCTTTCATAGTTTGTAACAATTTTTTCACAATGCAAGATGTTAGTTGTGGGGTGATGTATGGGATCCCTTTACGATGATATGCATATTAGTTTTGCAAGTTCACAACTTTTACTGTACACTTTTTGTTTACAGATGTTCATGTATGAATGATAAACTTCAATTAGAAAGTTTGTAAATAAAAGAAAAATGTTTAAAACATAAGAAAGTAAAAAAGTTAACAGTCCCCTCCCTTGAAACTTATGCCAAATATGTTTTTACCTTAAACTTACACTAACCAAACAATAATATTATCCTTAACCTTAAACCTAACCCTCACTCTATACTTTCCCCGATCCTCACTCTAATGTAAACTTAACCATAACCAAACCCAAATGTTATACCAAACTCTGACCTTAACACTACCCATAAACCTAAACATAATATTAATGCTAAATTTAACTGAATCCTCGACTCTAATTGTGAGTATAATTCTCATCCTAAACCTAATCTTTAATACCAACACTAACACCACACATAAAAACAGTATGCTCAATGAAATAAGCAAGACACAAAAGGACAAATATTGTATATGTTACTCATTAGAAATGTCTGGGAATAGCAAATCCAGACAGAAAGTAGATTAGAGGTTATCAGAGGATGGGAGGAGAAGAAAGGAGGAATATATTTTGGGTGGGTATGGAGTGTGTGTAAATAAAATTAATAAAAATTTTGGATTAAAGATAGGATTAGGGTTAAGCTCAATGTTAGCACTTTGGTTAGGGTGTGGATTATAGTTAGGATTAGGGATTGTGTTAGAGTTATGGTAAGTCTTAGGTTCAGAGTTAAGCTTAGGGTGTCATTAGAGTTAGATTTAAAGGTAGGTTTAGGGTTTATGGTAGACATTTGGTTATGGGAATGATGTGATGGAGTTAAAGCTCAGTTTATGGTTAGTGTTAGCTTTGCTTATGGTTAGCGTAATTATAACGCTTTTATTTAGTGTTATGTTTAGGCTAAAGTTTATGTTTTTGTTACAGTTAAAGTTTGATTGAAGATTTTGCTTAAGGTTAGGCTTAGGTTTGGATTAGTTTTAGGTTTAGGGTTAGGACTAGAATTAAGAGTTGGGTTAGGGATATACTTTGGTTTAGGGTTAATATTATGGTAAGATTAAGGGTTTGGGTTAGATGGGGCTATATGTTAGGATAAGGGTATATACCTAGAAGTGGGATGGCTACATAACATGGTAATTCACTAATTCTTTTGAGGAACTGACGTGTTGCTGCTTTCCACAGTGATGCAACATTTTACATTCTTACCAACAATGCTATAGAGTTCCAATTTCTTCACATTGTCTCTAGTGCACACTTATTTTCCTCTCTTGTTTTCTTTTGTTTTGAAAAAAAAGACAATTTATTAAGTATGTACATTAACCATATTAGCTCTTTGCTTCACATATGTAAGAAGTACTTGAAAATAACATCTCTCAAATATGCTAAAAAGGAGTGTGTGTTTTTTTAATTGATGATTGCTAGTGGTAATTTACACTCAAACTGTTGTGCTTTCCTTATCTCAACTGGGTTGGCCATCATTGGATATACTTTCCTTGAGAGCCAACACCTGCTTTAAGATCTCACAGACATTTTCTGGAGTAAGCTCATAGTAATTTATGATTGCGTTCAGTCAGCAAATTTGAAAGTATTCTACATGCAAGGTGCTAAGTATTAAAGGGAGCACATAATAAAAATATGAGCCGTGACCCATAAAGCATAAACCAATCTCAGGAATTTTCAACTCTGATTTATTGTTTTCAGAATATATCATAAATGTGCAGCAATTTCAGCTCCAATTTTCTTTCTTTTTAACGTAACGATCCCCTTCAATTTACTCACTTCTCTTCTCCACCGACACTTTCTCCCTCATCTGTGCACTTTCCCATACCAGCCAGTTTGGGCTCCTTGCTGTTGCATAATCATCACATGTGCATAAGACAATGTATTTGCTTGTATTTTCTTTCTTTCACATTAACACATGTTAATGGATGCTCTCTTCCTTTCTTATTATGGCAGTCAGCATCCACCCATTGAGGTCAAACTAGGTCATATCTACACCTAGATAAATTCCTTTTCTACCTTTAACCCTTAAAATACTTGTGGCATGACTCATTAATTTAATTTATTTATTTATTTTTAAATATATTTTTATTTATTTTAAAAAGATACTTAGATTACATAAAATGTTACATAAAAATAAAAGGGATTCCCACATGCCCACACATCCCACTTTTACCCACATTAACAACTTCTCTCATTAGTGTGGTACATTCATTGCAATTGATGAACACATTTTGGAGCATTGCCACTAACCATGGATTATAGTTTACTTTGTAGTTTACACTCTTTCCCACTCAATTCTGTAGGTTATAGCAGGATATATAATGGCCTGCATTTGTCATTGCAATGTCATTCAGGACAACTCCAAGTCCCAAAAATGCCCCATTACATCTCTTTTTCCCTTTCCCTGATTTCAGCACCTCCAGTGGCCACTATCACCATATCAAGGTAATTTCTTCCATTACTAAAATCCCAATAAGTTTATAGTAAAATACCAGTAAGTCCACTCTAATCCATATTTTATTCCCCAATACTGAGGGGACTGGGATGGTGATGCCCACTTGCCCCCTAAGTAAGAGGGGGTTTTGATCCTATATTGCTGATGGATGGGACTCTCTTGCTTGCAGATGTACACTCTCTCAGTTCTTTGTTGTGGTGGCTGTCCAACCTTCCCTCCTTTTTTGTTGTCCTGGGTGAATCCAATGAACACAAGAATGGTTGTTGCAACTCTGTTGAGGCTCAGGGTCCAGCTGGCACATGGAGAGCCCATAGATTCAAGTCTCTTGGGCATATACCTACCAACTCCAGCACCAAGTGTAGGTTTAAATAGAAGGGAGAGAAGAGGCATGTGTATAAAAGTCACAATTGAGTCCAACTCTGTCACATTCAGGAGCACAAATTCCAAAGTAGAGTCCACTGGCAAGGCACCAAATTCTGGAGCTATCTTCCATAACCATAGGACCTGGGGGTCTCCAGAGCCCTAAGGAGCCTCACTATTTGACATAGTATCTACTTTGACAGTCTATGAGATCCTGCTGAGATGTGCATAAGCTTTGCTTCTCTGATGACCACCTGATTCACTTTGAAGTCTCTTAGCTGTATTAACTCATTTGTCTTTACCTTCTCCCCATTTTATTCAAGGTCTTTTTCCAGTTGCATCACCAGCCAGTGCTTGGTAGTAATCCCCCAATGCCAGGGCACATCCCTGGGAGACATGTTCCATGCTGGGGGGAAGATAACACATTTGTTTGCTGAGTTTAGCTTAGAGAGAGTCCACATTTAACCAAAATGGAGGCTCTCAGACGGTAACTCTTAGGCACCCTATGACACTAGGCTAAGTTGCAATTTCAGAAGCAAAGGCTAATCAGCATATTCATCAATATCAAGGGCCCATCGTTGGATAATCCTCTTCACTAGTCATTGCCCTTGTACTTGTAGTATTGCTGCTGTTCCATTAGAGAATGGGGCAGAGCTCCCCAGGATGGGAATTCAATATTCTTTTGGTTATTGTGTAAATCTTTACACACTGTGGCAGTGCCCCATGAACATTTCAACACATTTAGATACTCTATACCTATGTGCACGTGAACTTCCTTTCATGTATCTCCCATCACTGATATCCCAAACCAATGATCTACCCTGTTACAGTTGTAACCCTTCCTTGATCTAGAACTTTTTTAAAATGAAGCCAAGAATAACATCAAACACAATTAATAGGAAAAAGAATTAATAATGATAGGTTTAAACATAAGAAATAAAATACACAATAATGTAGAAAAACTAAAAAAAGAGAAGAAAAAGAAAAAATTTGAGATATTAAAAATAAAGAAATCTATTTAAAAATTTTTTTTGATGTTTTGCCTTTCATCACTGTAATATCTGTTGTCCTGTATGTACAGTGACAATTTCTTCCATTTCTCCCCAGTGTCTTACTTTTTTTCATTTTGTCTTCAAAAAGTTTTAGATCATCGTAAAGTCACATACAGAATATAGGGGACTCCCATATACCTGACATCCTCCCATTTTCCCCCTTCCTACAAAAATAGCATTTTTGTATGTGGATGGTACCTTTGTTACAACTGATGTACAAATATTGAAATAGAGCTGCTAACCTTGGTTGATGGTTTACGTTTTAGACCACACACTTTTATAAATTTTTGATCAAATTAACCATGGCCTGTATCCATCATGGCAAGATCATGCAGAATACTTTCATTGCCTCATAAATACCCCCTCTTCTATCTATTCTATTCATCCCTCTCCCTCCCCTCAAGGCCCATGGTGACCACCAGGCTTCACTCTTTGAAGGACAAGATTCATAGTTACTTGAAACAACACTGAAGGCTTAACATCCTGGTCTGTTCTCCCCTATTGTGAACTACCCATGCTCTTGAGAGAACCAAAACCTTTGTTTGAGAACATATCGGGCCTCCCAGGATGGGAGTCCAAATCTTTCCTGCTCATGATAAGGGTCTCCACCCACTGATACAACAAACTATGAAAAAATTATCCCTCACACTTTCTTTAGAAGATTTCCCCATATGCATCCTGTTCCAAATGCCACCATTCAACACCCTAAACCAGTAACTCTTCCTTGTCATATTGCCAAAAAAGCTTTCTTAACTTTGTAGTTTCAACTGTGTTCCCACCAGTCCCCAGTGTTCACCTACTACCTCCCCAAATCTTCCCCCCCCCAACTTCCATGGGCTGTCAAAAACACCCTCTCCACCCTAACCCCTGTAAAGCTCGCACCATCAACCCAATAGTATCATTACACCTCTGTCATATCCATTCACTGCACAACTACTCACTTCTACCTTATCATAGATTTCACCCATATGAGCATTGGTTCACAGCCTTCTCCCTTTCTTTTTCTTTAAACTTATCTTCCAGATTCTAGCTCTGTGAGTCTGCTTGATTTGCTTAACTCATATTATAGAGGCCATATAATATTCGTCCTTCAATGCCTGGCTTGCCTCACTCAACATAAGGTCCTCAAGATTCATCCATGTTATCCTGTGTGTTAGTACTGTAATCCTTATTAGATCTGAGTAATATTCCATTGTATGTATATACCACATTTTATTTATCCATTCATCTGTTGAAGGGCATTTGGGTTGACTCCAACTTATGGCAATAGTGAATAATGCTGCTTATTAACATTAGTATGCATATATCTGTTCTTATCCATGGTTTCAATTCTTCTGGGTATATACGCAACAGTGGAATTGCTGGATGATATAGCAGATCTATAGTTAGTTTTTTGAGGAACCAATAAATTGCCCTCCACAATGGCTGGACAATTCTATATTCCCACCAGCATTGGATGAGGGTTTTCATTCCTCCTCATCCTCTCCAATACTTGTAGTCCCTGTTTTTTAAATGGCCTCCAGTCTAATGGATGTAAGACGATATCTCATTGTAGATTTGATTTGCATTTTTCTAATAGCTAGTGATGATGAGCATCTTTTCACATGCTTTTTGCCATTTGTATTTCTTCTTTGGAGATGTGTGTTCAAAACACTTTCCTTTTTTTAAATGGTTTGCTTGTCTTTTTATTTTCAGTATACAGGGTTTTTTAATATGTGCTGGATAATAAGCTCCTATCAGATATATGGTTACCAAATATTTTTCCCTTTAGGTAGGCTGTCTTTTCAGTTTCATGACAATCACCTTTGAGGTGAAAATGATTTTAATTCTGAGGAGGTCCCATTTCTCTATTTTTCTTTCTCTTCTTGTGCTTTGGGTGTGAAGTTCATGAAGCCATTTCTTATCACAAAGTCTTCTAGATGCTTCCCTACATTATCTTCCAAAGTCTTTATGATCTTAGCTCTAATATCTAGATCTTTGATCCATCTTGAGTAGATTTTTGTATGAGGCATAAGATGGTGTTCTTCTCTCTCTCTTTTTTTAAAATATATTTTTTACTTTTTTCAAGAAAAAGTATTTAGATTACATAAGTGTTACATAAAAATATAGGGGATTCCCATATGCTGTGCTTCCTACACCGCCCATATTTTCCCACAGTAACAACATCTGTAATTAGTATGGTACATTTCTTACAATTGATAAAACATTTTAGAGCATTGCCACTAAGCATGGGTTATAGTTTACATTGTAGTTTACACTCTCCTGCACATTTTTGTAGGTTATGGCAAGATTTTTAATGGCCTATATCTGTCATTTTAATGTCATTCAAGAAAATTCCAATGTGCCCAAAAAGCCCCCACATTTTAGCTGTATTTCCCTCTCCCTGACCTCAGAACTTCTAGTGTCCACTGCCTCCACATGATTGATACAGTTTCTTCCATTGCTAGAATCACAATATGTCTATAATAAAATACCAGTAAGTCTACTTTAGTCCATAGTTCATTCACCAATACTGAGGATTCTAGGATGGTGTTGTCCACTCCACCTGTAATTGAGAAAAGGCTTTGATCCCATGACAGAGTTTGACCCAGATGTTCTCAAGTGTGACAGAGATGAACTCAGATATGATTTCTCTACACATGCCTCTTCTGTCCCTTTCATTTGAATTTTTAGTTGGTGTTTAAATTGGTAGGTGTACACTCAAGAGACTTGACTCTCTGGGCTGTCCATGTGTCAGCTGGGCCCTGAAATTCAACAGATTTGCATTACCTACTCTCCAGTTATTGGTCTCACCCAAGACATCTAACAAGGAGATGACGATGGACAATGACCATTCCAAGGAACTGAGAGTCTACAATGGCAAGCAAGAGAGTCCCATCCATATGACCCATGGCATCAAAGCCTCCTCTCATTCTTTTGGATATTGATAATCAGTTCTCCAATCACCATTTGTTGAAGAGGACATTATCTCCCAGTTGAGTGGGATTGATGGTTTTGTTGACTATCAGATGACTGTATATGTGAGGATCTATATTCAAACTCTCAATTCGGTTACATTGGTTAGTATGTCTATCATTGTTCCAAGACCATGCGGTTTTAACCACCGTAGCTTTGCAGTATAATTTAAAGTCAGTTAGTGTGATTCTTGAAATTTCATTTTTCTTTTTTCAATAGGTTTTTGGCTATTTGGGGCCTCTTTACCTTCCAAATAAATTTTATATTTTTCCTATTCAGTAAAAAATGTTTTACTGATTTTTATTGGGATTGCATTAAATCTGTAGATCAGTTTGTGTAGGATAGAAATCTTAATGATGTTTAGTCTTCCCATCAAAGAATAGAGGATATTCTTCCATTTATTTAAGTCTTCTTTTATTTTCTTTAACAGTGTTGTGTAGTGTTCTTCATATAAGTCATTTACATCTTTAGTTAAGTTTATTCCTAGTTATTTGATTCTTTTAGTTTCTATTGTAAATGTTTTTTTTCCTTGAACTCCTCCTCAGATTGCTCATTATTGGTTTACAGAAATGCTATTGATTTTTGTGCATTTATCTTAACCTGTGACTTTATTGGACTCATTTATAAGTTTTAGAAGCTTTTTTGTTGATTTCTCAGGGATTTCTATATATAGGATCATTTCATCTACAAATAGTGAAATTTTGACATCTTCCTTTTTAATCTGGATGCTTTTTATATCTTTTCCTTGTCTAAGTGCTCAAGCAAGTACTTACAACACAATGTTAAATAGAAACTGTGATAGTGGGCATAATTTTCTTGTTCCTGATTTTAGAAGGAAAGCTTTAAGGGTTACACCATTCTATATGATATTAGCTGTGGCTTTTTTATATATAACCTTTACCATGTTGAGGAAGTTTCCATTGATTCCTATCCTTTCCTTTGATTTTATCAGGAAAGGGTGCTGTGTTTTGAGAAACGTTTTTTCTGCATCTATAGAGATGATAATGTGTTTTTTTTTTCTTTCGATCTCTTTATGTGGTGGATTATATTGATTGATTTTATTATGTTGAAACATCATTGCATGTCAGGGATGAAACTCCTTTGTTCATGGTGTATAATTCATTTGATGTGCTGTTGAATTAGATTAGCAAGTATTTTGTTGAGGATTTTAGCATCTAGGATCATTAGAGAGATTGGTCTATAGTTTTACTTTCTTTTGGTGTCTTTGGCTTTGGTATTGGGGTAACGTTGGCATCATAGAATAAGTTAGGCAGTGTTCCTTCTAGTACTATTTTGTGGAAGAGTTTAAATAGGATTGGTGTTAGTTCTTTCTGGAATGTTTGGTAGAATTCAGTTTTGAAACCAACTGATCCTGTGCTCCTCTTAGTTGGGAGGTTGTTGATGACTCATACTACCTCATTACTGGTGAGTGGTCTGTTGAGCTCATCAATTTCTTCTTTTGTCAAAGTAGACTGCTTGTGCATTTCTAGAAATTTGTACATTTCCCCTAAATTATCCTTATTGTTGGCATATAATTTTTCAAAGAATCTTCTTATGATAATCTTTATTTCTGTGGGGTCTGTTGTGATATTCTCTTCCTTGTTTCTTATTTTGTGTATTTCCATCTTTTCTCTTTTTTTCTCTGTTAGTCTAGATAAGGGTTTGCCAATTTTATTGATCTTCTCAAAGAACCAGCTTTTGGTTTTGTTTATTTTTTCATTTAGTTATGCTTTAATCTTTATTTTCTTCTTTCTGCTTCTTTGGGTTTAGTTTGTTGTTCTTTTCCTATTTCCTCTAGGATGTGCTCTTAGGTATTCAATTTTACCTCTTTATTCTTTTTTGATATATGCATTTATGGCTATGAATTGCCCTCTCTGTACAGCTTTTGCTGCATCCACAGGTTTTGATATGTTGTGTTGTCATTTTCTTTCATTTCAAGGTAGTTACTGATTTCTTTGTAATTTTTTTCTTCACCCACTGCTTGTCTAAGGTTGTAGTTTAACTTCCATATCTTTATGCTTAATGTGGTTGTCTGGCTCTTACTGATTTCCACCTACATTGCATTGGGGTCAGATAAATTACTTTGTAAAATTTCAATCTTTCTAAATTCATTGGGGGTTATTCTCTGGCTTAACATGGGGTCTATCTTGCAGAATGATCCATGTACACTGAGAAGAAAGTATATCCTGCTGTATGTGGGTGTAGTGTTCTGTATATGTCTAAGTCCAAATCCTCTAATGTATTATTCAAAGTCTTTGTTTATTGATTCTCTGTTGAGATGTTCTGTCTAATTTTTATAATGGTGTATTTAAGTCTCCCACAATGATTGTAGAGGCATCTATTTCTCCACTTAGTTTTTCCAAGGTTTGTCTTGTTTATTTTGAAGCATTCTG
>JAQZBX010096250.1:0-11823 GCA_029593785.1 Cabassous unicinctus
ACAACCTTCCCTGATTAACACATCCAATGGTTTTAATATGTGAGCTAAATGAGGGATTAAGGGCCTCCAATACCCCAGGCAGGCCATTACATTTTTTTGGAGTTTGTGATGTGGGAAAACATTGTTCTTTAACAACATTTAAGAATTTGACAGAGCAGCAGGGACCGTGCAGGTTGTCCCAATTATTTCCTCATCCCAGGCTCTCAAGATAAGATAAGAATTTCTGATGCTCCTTTTAATTCTGAAAGAGAATTGCTCGTTAAATAGTGTTTCAGCCACAGGTTTCTTTCATGCAGCCTGATCCTTAACCACCAGGCCTGGGCAGATGTTTGAGCTATGCACATAGGCTTGGGGAAGCCATGTAAAATTCATTTTTGGCCTTCCCACAAGAAGGTGAATGCAGCCTGACTTGACTTGTCTAAGGAGACACTAATGAAAGCAGTAGCAATACCTAAAACAATGTGACAGTGACATAACTGGGTACAAATTTATTGCAATAAACCAACTATATTTGGGACTGCTGTATTCAGCAGTGGTGTTACTTTAATTTATGATAATCTACTGTTATGCACCACTTCTGGCAACCCCCAATGGCCACTCTTTTTCTGCAGCCACAGAACTGCTTTTATAGTGGAAGTGGGGCAAATCAGATGAATAGAAGTCAAAGTATCCACATTTTGATTTCCAGGTAAAGAAGGTGATTTTTGTTACATATGCCATTTTTTATAATAATTAAAATCATGATACACAACATTGTATTTTTATCTAATAGTATACAGACTAAGTGTTTATATTTCAGCACCTCAATTTTTACAGGATGAAAGAAGAAATTATTTCCAACACTTTGCAATTAAAGATATGCTTAAGAGTTTTATAAGAATATTAAAGTTGTCAGGCCTGAATATTATATTTAAACAGGGCTCTATTTATCACAGTGATAAATAAGTTAGTTCTTTGGAAAAGACTTAACTTCTCTGCATTTTTTAAACCATTAAACAGATAGAGGATAGGTTTTTTGCTATAAAGCTACTTTTTGTTATTAACATCAGCTCCTAGATTTCTACTTAACAATGGTTTCTCAGAATCATTTACATTATAATCTTTCACTTTGGTAAATGCTTTTAAAAACTTCCCCAAACCATCCATAAACACATTGACTGGTTACTTCATCTCAAGACAAATTCCATCTTTAAATAAGCTTGAATTATAGTGAGCAATACGTGAAATTCACTTTCACTAACCTTTCTACAACTTGTCATATGCATTCAAGTTTTCTCCTACATATTTCCATCCTGATTTTGTGAAAAACAGCCATCTTATCTTAGTACAAAACACTCCCCCTTAAACAAGTTCTCACAAGCCTTCTACTTCTTTCATATCCATTTAAGTCTCATAACCTTCATTTTGTTCTGTGAAAAAAAACTATTACTTTCAATTTAGGTAAAAACAATATTTTTGAAAAGAGGTTTGTAATCATTTCATTAGCCAAAAACTTACAATTTTCATTATCTTAAAGATTTAACATATATAATGCTAATTTATTTTTTAGTATCTATATTCATATACCAATATAAGTGCTTATTTAATTTTTGCCATTTGAATAGTGATCTTTTAAGAATTTTCATTTGTTAAGTGAAAATTACCATTTGGAGGTATGAACTGAAAAAACACATAAATAATTAAGACACACCAACAGAAAAATAAAGCTCACTAATTTGAATCATAATTCTTAATCCTTTGGTATGGCTATCTCCTATCTCTCCATCATTTTACATCTCTGATTTTTACTGCTTTTTCTTTCTCTTCTGGAATCCATGTTGCCTGTAATGTGCAAGTTCATTCTTAGAAATGTTACATTAGTAGTCAGCAACTAGTTAGGAATACTTGAGCAGTATAAATGCATTTAAGCAGTAATTTAGCAGTTTAGACAGACATTTAACCCTTATATATTCTGGATTACTTTTAAGCAGTACACTTAGGCTTGACAATCAGGAGTAAGATATTGATTTAAAACTGAAAGTTCCTTTTAACACCTTGATAAAAATTCTGATCAAAATAAAATGTGACTAAAACTTAAAATGTTGTCAAAGAAACACCCCATTTAAATTCTCCCACAGTTTACACAAGTACTATGAGCTTTAAGTGTGTTCACTTCATCAGCCAACTCTTTATCTGCTCTTTCATGAAGCAGTGAGAAGTGGCCACACAACAGCAGCCACCAGAGCACATTGCTTCTTTTTCTTTATAAGCATTGCACCTACATTATTTTCCATCTGATTGCTCCTTTCTTTTTTCATGAATATATCTTCTACATTCTTCTCTAACTGTACTAACCCTGCAGGCATATATGGGGCACCCCCCAAGTCATGTACAGGACCCCAAGTATCTATGAAGTGAGCCAGGTCAAACCACATAGAGAAATGGGGCTCCTCTGAGATTTCCCCTATGGAGTTCCCTGTGACTGCAATGCTGTTCACAGCTCTTACATCATTACATTATTAGTAATCATCAACTAGTTTGGAATACTTGGGCAGTATAAATGCATTTAAGCACCAATTTAGCAGTCTAGACAGACAGACAGACATTTATCCCTTATATATTCAGGATTACTTTTAGGAGTACACTTAGGCTGGAAAATCAGGAGTAAGCTCTTGATTCAAAACTCAAAGTTCCTTCTAACATCTTGATAAAAATTTTCATCAAAATAAAATATGACTAAAACTTAAAACATTATCAAAGTAACACCCTATTTACACTCTTCCAAAGTTTATGCAAGTATTATGAAGTTTCAGTGTTTTCACTTCAGCATCCAGCTGTTTATCTGCTCTCACATAAAACAGTGAGAATTGTCCAAGCAACAGCAGCAGCCAGAGCATGCTTCTCCTTTTTATTTACAAGCATTGCTCCTATATTCTTTTCCAGGTGATTTCTCATTTTCTTTTTACATGTTGATATCTTTTACTTTCTTCTATAACTGTGCTAACCCTGCAGGCATATATGAGGTACCTACCAAGTCATGTAAAGGACCCCAAATGTCTATGACATGAGCCAGTTCAAACCACATAGAGGAATGGGGCTCCTCTGGGATTTCTCTCATAGCGTTCCTTGTGTCTGCAATGCTGTTCACAGCTCTTACACCATTAGAAGACCCTGGAATATCCTGATGACTATACCAATTGTAATGCAGGATGTCAAGCCTGGGAAGGCTAACCAAATGATTTGATATTCCAGAGGAACCACACGGGAGCCCAGCACTGGTCATGCTTTCTTACTCACATAACCTGGTAGCAGCTGACTGGGAGAAGCTCTGTGCCACCTCTTGAGGGCCACAGCCTTATATAGAGAATATAGCAGAGTTTAAATGCACAAACAGGGAAGAGCACATTTTTTGTGACATAGGTAATGGGTGCAACATGAACAGATACAGTTAATAATAAACATGATTCTAGCCTATGTGAACATACAGGTTAGACATCTTGTCACCTCTCTTACAGTTGTTTCACCCAAGAGGGACTGGTTCCTTGCCAGTTGAACCCCACCCCTCCCAGCAATCTATTCAAATAGCCAGTGGGAGGGGGATGTGGGTATTCCACCTCCCCAGAGAGATGGGTGTGATATATTTATAAAAAATACAGAATATAGTGTGGAGTTAGTAAGGGGTCCAAGATTTTCACTTGACTTGCAAAGGGGACTGTGGAACAAAACTGGTTAAGAAGTCCTGCCTTAAATGGAATCTCAAACATCCTTTACAGATGGGAAATTTTTTTGCCAAATGTCAAGGGTGAGTGAGGGATGAGGCATATCTCCTCAATGGGGGAGAGGAAAATGTCACACATGAACACTGGCTCCTCTGCCCAACCTTTCCAAAGAGGCAGAAACCATAGAAGTTTTCCAGGTCTTCTCCCATTTAGTACTGACAATTACCCCAAGTGGACAGATTTTCTACCATCCCACTTTTAAGAGGAGCAGATTTAGGTTGACATTCAAAAGTTCCAAGATCCTCTGGTTACCTGCCAGAGAGCCATGTTCAAGCAAGGACACAGGCAAACAAACCTGTGGGTAGGGTGGGGGGCACCCAGCCCAGTCATTTTAACACTTTGTTCAAATGTAGAAGTCAAAACACGAATAGAGAGGTCTCTTCACACTCTTTGGGTTCCAGGAACCCAGAGCAGAGTTTGAGCCCGAAGGATATTGTATATCATCCCTGCTTTGCAGCAGCAAAGGCTCAAGACCAAGGAACAAGTTCAAGCAGAGGGTGTCAAGTATTAGCAAAGAAACCACAACTTCCCAAGTCAAACTCTGGATACCTACCTTAGGCCATGAGGCTGGTGAGAGCCAGCTCACCCCCACTTTAGATGAGATTTCAAACCCTCAGCATCCATGCCTTCCTGCTGGGGCTCTTGGTCCTGCCTTGGTTGTGACCACTAACCCCCAACCTAAGGGCATGGACCAGAACCAGATGGCTTGGAAGGTCCAGGTTGGAAGGATGGAGGTGGACCAACTCCTACTTATCAGCACCACAGGCAATAGAAATGGCCAATGAATTGGATGGCCCCAGAAAATGGAATTTAGAGATAAGGCTCTGCTGATCTCCAGAAGACCTTACCCATCTCTTGCAAGAAGGCTTTTCTCAAACCTGAGCCAAGCTACCTGCCATTTCAGCATTTAAGGAGGAGAAAAACACAGCCCAAGTTGGGCACAAAGACCCAGCTTCTTCTAGGTAATCCAATGCTTGTTCTCTCCACCCCCAGTCATGGCACAATGTGATTCATTTATGACTGGATCCTGATTGTCAGGTAGGCAGGCCATTATGAGGTGAGGCTTGGGAGGAGGAAGCGTTCTGACAGCTGAGGAGGAGAGTTAGTTGCACCTGAGAGGGTCAAGAAGGGGCCAGCTGTTAGTCTGACTTTACACTAACCCAGTGATGAGGAACCAGTGAGTATGTAGGATGGGGTGTACATGCTCAAAAGCAGCTCTCCCACTGCTCCTTGATTCCTCATAGAACCCAGGACACCTACTTCTGGAATTGCTCTCTGCCACCCAGCCCCATGGTCCCACCTATAAGTCAATATGTGAATGTGAGTATGATTGTGAATGTGTGTGCCTGTGCTCAAGTGAAGATGCTGAGAGGTAAATGGTCAGGTCTGTGGAGTGGGAACCAGGATTCCCCAGTACCTTTAGGCCTCTCATTTCCAAAGTAAACCACAAAGCAGGCATTGAACCCTGGTCTAGGGAGCCTATCCCTACCTTACCCTCAGAACTCTGCTCTTTCCTGGTCTCTGAGGTAATCTCTCCTCTCTAGTCCTCAGTTGGAGGTGACTGATTTCTGGGCTCTAGGCCTGGCCTCTGTGCCCCCTTGACCCCAGGCACATTGCCCCTCTTTGCCACCTACCAATGGTAACATCTATCCCAGTGGCTGCACCATGCCAGGCCACTGGGAGTCCTGAATTTTTGCTTGTTTCATACCTCAAACAGGTGCTCAAGCCATGGTGGGTGGGGAGACACTTGGCCCCTCTCAGCCATTCTCCTTCAGCCCCAGCTGGGTACCACCCAGATGGTGCTCCAGGTCTTGATTTACTTCTCTCCCAGGCCAGTCACACATCTCCCTCATAGTCAAGACAAGGCCAACAAGCAGGTCTGAAGGGCAGGCCCTGGAGAGAGCATGTGTGTACAACTATCTCCTGGGAACCATCTTGCATGATACCCTAGGTCTCCAGCCACATCCCACTCTGTGCCCCAATGTTTTTTAATGCTTAAGGTCATCCCAGACTCAACCAGGCACTAAGAACTTGGATACATAGGGGACAAAGAACTATCTTACATGTATCCTGCTATCTTGGTCCCCAGATGGCACCCAGAGAGCCTGGCCAGACAGATTATCCAGGTCAGTGCAGACCAGGAGTATGGCAGCACCTCCAGAGTCTGGGCAAAAAAGAAGGCTAGGAAGCTTCCCTCCACTTCCTCTGTGAGAAGCAAAAGTCAAGTTCTCCCTGGTTTAAGAATGAGCTAGAGGGCACTTGGGAGGTGGACCTAACCAACAGGATGAATGTTGGGGGCAATTGCTGTTAGGGAGATTTTCCTGTGCATTCAGTGATTTCCCCCATTTTAGAGATGAGCTGTCAACACCAGCACCAGGGTCACAGAATGGAAGGTGTGACTCTGCTTCTTCTCTCTCACACATTTTGGTTACTTCTGCTGATCATCAAAAGCCTTGTTCTGCATTGAGCACTCCCTAGGCTAGGCAGATCTCCCCACAACCAAGCTTTTTAATCACTTTCATGTCTCCTACTACAATCCTCAACAACCCTCATTAGTATGGAGTCACTGATTCCCAGACATGTACATAATTTATGGACCTTCTCTTCCCCAATTCACATGTACCAGGTTCTCACAGTCCCTTGTTGTGATGACCCAATACATTAGGTGGTCAGGAAATAGTCTTCCATGATCCAGAGGATGTCACATTTAATGGAGGCTCTCCAGGCCCAGTGGCATGAGTAGGGAAGGGCTAAATTGCTGATGTCAAATGTCAAGTGTATCTGGATACCTGGGTGAGCCACTCCTTCCAGCCCTGGCCCCTTGGATTCTCTGCCCCCAAGCTGAGCCCAAGGCTGTGCTTCCCATCATCAAGGAACTTTTCACAGATCCAGACCCCATCTACAGCTCCCTTGATCTCCTTTACTCCTGCACAGGAAGGGAACCACAAATCAATAGGCCCCTGGCTGAAATCATAGGATGATTGAAGCCAAGGTCCTGCCAGTCCCTTCCTGACACCACCTTATACACTTCACTGTGATCTGAGGTAGTAATAGTCACTGTTGACCCAAATGCACCCACTTTTTTCAGTTGATCCTGGCATCTGCCATAGATGGATATGTGAGGGTGTCCCACCTAACTTCCTCGGTGTGCCACCTGCTGATGATCTCAATGTCAAATGTTACTGTCAGACTTGCCAAGTAGAAAGGGAATCCCAGGAGGGGAAGGAAATTGTCTGCTTGTCCTTTGAATTAGGCTAGCTCTTAAAGAAGTGCTTGCATATTGTGGCAGTTTGAATCAGGGTAGATCCCAGAAAATCCTATTCTTATACCTAATCCATTCCTGTGCAAGCAAACCTATTGTACATGGAAACTTGATTAGATTCACTTAGGGGAAATTCTTTTTAACTAGATCACATCAGCAGGGTATGACCCAGTATGGGATTTAAATAAATTTTTTAAATTATATTTTAGTATTCTCAGTTTACATAAATGTTACATGAAAAATAAAGGAGATTCCCATATGCTCTTCTCCCTACACATCCCACATTTTTCCACATTAACAGCATCCTTCATTAGAGTGATACATTTTGTTACAATCGATGAACATATTTTGAAGCACTGCCAGTAAGCATGGATTATAGTTTACATTGTAGTTTACACTCTCTCCCACACAATTTTGTGGGTTGTGACAAAATATATAATGGCCTGTATCTGTCATTGCAATGTCATTCAGGACAATTCCCAAGTCCCCAAAAGTCCCCAAATTATACCTGTTTTTCCCTCTCCTTGTCTTCAGAACCTCCAGTGGCCACTGTGTCCACACCAATGATATAAATTCTTACTTTGCTAGAATCACAAGTCTATAGCAGATTATCAGTAAGTCTACTATGGCCCATAGTTCACTCCTCAATCCTGAGGACTCTAGAATGGTGATGCTCACTCCATTTCTAATTCAGAGGGGACTTTGGTCCCATAGAGCAGATGGATGGGACTCTCTTGCTTCCAGTTTTAGACTCTCTGAGTTCCTGGTTTTTGTCCATCATCATCTCCTTGACAGTTGCCCTGGGTCAGTCCAATGAATTGGAGAGCAGGTTTTGCAATTCTGTTGATATTCAGGGCCCAGCTGGCACATGGGCAATCCAAAGATTTAAGTCCCTTGGATGTACACCTATCAACTCTACTACTAAATATAGGTTTGAGTAGAAGGGTCAGAGGAGCCATGTGTAGGGAAACTGCAACTGAGTCCAACTCTGTCACACTGGAAGCATAAATTCCAACATAGAGCTCACTGGCAAGGCACAATACTGCTGAGTGATCTGCCCTGACTATAGTGCCTGGATGTCTCCAGAGCACTCGGGAGCCCTGGTATTTGAGGTAGTATTTACTTTGGCAGACAATGAGATCCAGCTGAGTCATGCATAAATATAACATCTGGAATGACTTCCCAATTCACTTTGAAGTCTCTTACCCTTATAAACTTATTTGGCTTTATGCTTTCCCCCTTTTCATCAAAGTCTTTCTCCAGTTGCATTGTTAGTTGGTATGTAGTAGTAATCCCTTGGTACTAGGGAGGGTCATCCCTGGAAGTTATGTCCCATGCTGGGGGGAAGGTAATGCATTTATATGCTGAATTCAGCTTAGAGAGAGTCCACATTTAAGGAACAAGGAGGCTCCCTCTAGGTAACTCTTAGGAACTCTATATTACTAGTTTGTTTCAATTTCAAAAGTAAAGGTTCATAAGTACAGTCATCAATATCAAGAGCCCATCAATGGACCATCCTTCTTCAATAGTCATTGACCCAATACTTGGGGGGATTCTTGCTGTTCCATTAGAGAATGGGGCAGAGCTCCCCGGGATAGGAATTTTATATTCTTTCAGTTATTGTGTGGGTCTCCACCAACAGTGGTAATGCCCCATGAACAATTGAACACATTTTTATGCCTTATATGTATATCCCAGGTGAACCTTCTCCCATGTATCCCCATCACTAATGTCCTGCACCAATGATCCTCCCCTGTCAGAGTTGTAAATCTTCTGTGATCCAAAATTTCTTCAAAAATGAAGCCAACAAAGTAAACAAATACAATTAAAAAGAAAAGGAATTAATTATAGTTTTAAAATTAAGAAATAAATTACAAAAAAATTTAAAATTAAAAAAATTAGAAAAATAGTAAATAAAAAATACTTTAACAATTTTACATTATGTCTTTCATCACTGTAAGATCTGTTGTTTTGTATGTACAGTGACATTTTCTTCTGTTCATTCTCCCAGTGTCTTAATTTTTTCATTTGGTCTTGAAAGAAGTTTTAGATTACAGAAAAGTCATGTACAGAGTACAGGGGATTCCCATATACCCAACATCCTCCCCCTTTTCCCATTTCCCCTATTGATAATATTTTATATGTGGATGACACATTTTTTACAATTGACGTACAAATATTGAAACATAGCCACTAACCATATTCAATGTTTTAACATTTTGCAACATACACTTTTACAAATTTTGATGAAATTTAACATGGCTTGCATCCATCATTGCAAGAAATGTAGAACACTTCCATTGTCCCAAAAATGCCCCATGTTCCACCTATTCTATTCCTCCCTATCCCTTCCCTCAGATCTCACAGACACCACCAGGCTTCACTCCTTGAAGAAAAAGACTCATAGTTATTTGCAACAACATTGAGAGCTTGACATACTGGTCTGTCCTCCTCTATTAGTCCCTGCCTATGCTCATTAGAGACTCATGCCTCTCTATCTGACAACATAGCAAGACTTCCCAGGATGTGAGTCCAACACCTTCCCCTTCACTATGTGGTTCTCCACCCACTGATACAATGCACTATGACAAGATGAATACTCACTCACTCACTAGAATCCTGCCCAGGTGTCCCCTATCCTGAATACCCTCACATCCAACACCCTAAACTAGTAATCCTTCACTGTCATGTTACCCAAAGAACATTCCCAACATTGTAGTTTCAACCACGTACCCACAAATCCCCAGCGTTCACGTGCTCCCTTCCCCAAATCTCTCCCCAGTTCTATGGACTGTGCAATGCAAACTCCCCTACTAGATCCCTGTCAAACCAGCACTGCCCAACCCAATAATATTATTGCACCACTGTCATGCCACTATACTGCACAAATACACACCTTCAAATTAGCATGGATTTTTCCCTTATGAGAATTGGCTCACATTTTTCCCTCTTTCTATCTCCTGTAATCCGATCTTCCAGAGTTTAGCTCTGTAAGTGTGCTCAATTTGCTTAATTCATCGGAGTGAGGTCATGTAATATTTGTCCTTCACTGCCTGGCTTACTTCACTCAATATAAGGTATTCAAGACTCATCTATGTTACCCCCTATGCTAGTACTGCATTCTTTCTTACAGCTGAATAATATTCCATTGTATGTATGTACCACATTTTGTTTATCCATTGATCTTTTGATTGACATTTGGGTTCATTCCAAGTTTTGGCAATAGTGAATAATGTCACTATGAACATTGGTGTGCATATATTTGTTCATGTACTTGCTTTCAATTCTTCTGTGTATATACCCAGCAGTGGAATTGCTGGATCCTATGGAAATCTATATTTAGATTCCTGAGGAACTGCCAAACTGTCTTCCACAATGGCTGCACCATTCTGTATTCCCACTAGTAGTGGATGAGGGTTCCCATTCCTCCACATCCTCCCCAACACTTCTAGTTCTCTGTTTTTTTAAAAGCCACCAGTCTAATGGGTGTAAGATGGTATCTCATTGTAATTTTGATTTGCTTTCCTAAAAGCTAGTGATGTTGAACATGTTTTCATGTGCTTTTTAGCCATTTGTATTTCTTCTTTGGAGAAGTGTTTATTCAAATCACTTGCCCATTTTTAAAATAGGTTGTTTGTCTTTTTATTTTTGAGGTTTAGGATTTCTTCATATATGCTAGATATTAGGCCCCAATTAGGTATATGGTTATCATATATTTTCTCCCATTGAATAAGCTGCCTTTTCACTTTCTTGACAAATTCCTTTGAGGTACAAAAGGTTTTAATTTTGAGGTGGTCCCATTTATCTATTTTTATTTCATTGCTTGGGCTTTGTGTGTGAAGTTCATGAAACCATTTCCTAATACACAATGCTGTAGAAGCTTCCCTTCATTATCTTTCAAGATTTTTATGGTCTTGGCTCTTATATTTAGATCTTTGATTCTTTTGAGTTAATTTTTGTAATGAGTGTTAGATGTGTTATTCTATTATTCTTTTGGATACGGATAGATCTCCAAACACCATTTTTTGAAGAGGCCATTTTATCCCATTTGAATGGGCTTTGTGGCCTTGGTGAATATCATTGACAGTAGTTGCAAGGATCTATTTAAGAACTCTCAATTTGGATACATTGGTCAGTATGTTTATCCTTGTGCCAATATCATGCAGTTTTGACTAGTGCAGCTTTATAGTGTTTTAAAGTCAGGCAGTGTGAGTCCTCTGATTTCATTTTACTTTTTCAATAGGTCTTTGGCTGTTTGAGGCCTCTTGCCAATCCAAATAAATTTCATAGTTTGTGTGTCCAATTCAGTAAAAAATGCTATTGTAATTTTTATTGGAATTGCATTAAATCTGTAAATCAGTTTGGGTAGGATAATCATCTTAATGATATTTAGTCTTCTTATCCATGAACAGGGATTATTCTTCCATTTATTTAGTTCTTTTTATTTCCTTTAACAGTGTTGTGTAGTTTTCTTCATAGAAGTTATTTACATCTTTAGTTAAATTTGCTCCTAGGTATTGGAATTTTTTAGTTGCTATTGTCAATGGGATTTTTTTCCTGATTTCCTCCTCAGTTGCTCATTATTGGTGTACAGAAATACTACTGATTTTTGCATATTAATTTGATAACTTTCCACTTTGCTGAATTCATTTATAAGCTCTAGTAACTTTTATGCAGATTTCTCAGGGTTTTCAAGTATAGGATTATATCATCTGCAAATAGTGAAATTTTTACCTTTTCCTATCCAATTTGGATGACATTTATATCTTTTTCTTACCTCAGTGCTAAACCAAGTACTTCTAA